>JBBMFX010458598.1:0-17242 GCA_037832545.1 Rhabdalestes septentrionalis
GATCAATAATGTTTTCTGTTACTTATTAAATGAAAAACAAATGTGCAACATGACTGTGCTCCAACCCAATCATGCACATTAAGGCAGACCCTGAGAGACTGACTCTTTTTTTCCAGTGCACAGAAAAAGTTCAATTTTTATGACTCACTTGCAGTGACAAAGCTGTAAAAACTACATGAACATAAGCAGGTTGACCAGATCTCCAGAACATGCAGTTACTTTCTCTACAACATCAGATGTATCCGACCTTTCTGCCCACAAAAGCTACACAGATTCTTGTCCAGTCTCTGGGTATCTCCAAACTGGAATACTGCAACTCTCTACTGGCTGGACTTCCACAGAAGGTAACTAAACCACTTCAGCTGATTCAGAATGCAGCTCTATGGTTAGTCTTCAACATTCCTAAGATCACTCACACCAAACCTTTATTACAGAACCTTTACTGGCTCCCTGTGTCCACTGACGTCAAGTTAAAGTCCTTACCACTTGCTTTCAAGGCCAAGAATGGACTTGCACCCCCATACATAACAGCATTGACCAAACAACATATCGCTTCTCGTCCTCTCATTGCTTCAAGCACGGCTCATCTTGAGCCTCCACTGCTCAAAAGAAGAGGAAGATATACACCTACAGACTCCTCTTAGTCTCAGCACTCAGATCTGCGGAGTCCCTTATGGTCTTCATGTGTCACAGGAAGACCCACCTCTTCAAGGAACACTTTGGTGACTATGTCTCTCATTTAGCTTGCTTACTTCTCAATGAAAAACAACCAAACCAACTTTGCCAGGTGTTGTTTAGGTATTATTTGACAGGTGTTGTTTAGGTGTACCGAGCATGCAGTAACTTGGTTGAATTGTGGATGTTGACTAATAGTGCACTGGTGTTTGTCTGGTGTATGTCACTCTGGATAAGAGCATCAGCTAAATGCTGTAAATATTAATGTAAATATATGGTAGCTCACAGAGTGATCAAAAGAATACCTATGTAATGAGTCACCAAACATGCTAAGTGACTCATTACATAGGTTCTCTTTGTGATCACTAAGCATTGTTCAGTTAGGAAAGATGTGATATTGTTTATATCCAATATAAATGTTAGTGTGTGTTAGTGATGTATCATGAATCAGAATTTTCCCACTTTCTTAAAAAAACTTGTTCTCACATTAGAGTTGGTCCTTTTACTGCTTTTCTCGTCATCAGAATCAGAACCAAAATTAAACCTAAAAGACAAGAAGACATTAGGAATAAAATTTACTTTCTGGTACCAAATTATGAAAAATCTCTTGCTTAGTATTCCCTAAACTTAAATAATTTTATTGAATTAATTTTAAAAGGATTACCCTGCTGTAGGTAAACTGTTGTATTTCTCAGAGACTTTGATCTTCAGGATATTCCCACGCAAAGCAATATCTTGATTTTTTGCATCAGCTGCAATTTGCTCAGCATCAGTGAAATTCACCATCTCAATTAATCCCTTAAAAAAGTACATTTCACAATGAATACTCATTCCTGAGAACAGTACAAAATAATACAATGCATCAATGGATGCAAATAAAAACCAAGCCATCAGTATCTATTACAGGACAGTAAAGAAAGAGTCTATTGGTAAACAGAGGGAAACAGAGAGAATGAAACTTGCTCAGTATGGTAAATATGAAAATTAGTGGTGTACATTTATCCTATGTAAGTCCCCTATTTTAGCAAAAAACAGTAAATAAAGAGGTTAAAAAAAAATGGGTCAGTGCTTTGCAATGAATGTGTAGACAACATCAGACTATTATTTACCCTTTTACGACTGTGTGTCAACAAGTAGTGCTTTACTTCTCCATATCTCTTAGCAATGTGCATAAAATCCAAATCAGTGAAGCCTTCAGCTTTTGGAAGATTTCTGACATCAAGAACTCTGCCAAAAGCTTCCTGAAATGTTGATAAAATATCATGTCATATTTTGTTTGGTTTGTCGTTGCCATTTCATTTCTACTACATATATATCACTTTATATTTAGATGTACTTATATTTTACTTACATCTACTTACATATATATTACAATAAGACTTTAGATTTACTTACCTCAAAGCCATTTGTGTCTATGTCCTGATTTTCTTTGCACTGGTCAGATGTAATCCTTAGTGATCCTTCTTCTGGGTTGACCACACTCTCAATAGATCTTTCATTTGCTGATTCTGACTGGGCTTTGTTTTCCTCAGAGTCCATGTAGGAAGCAGGAACTAGAGGACTTGTGGCTTTGGTTATGTCATCCATTGTACTCTGAAATGGTACAAAACAGCAATATTTCAAATTGACTCTGGTTAAATGGAACACTTTATACTTCAGTAAATTGTTGCCTCATAAAACTGTGTTGCTTCCAACAGTATCTGACTCCAACTTACCAAATCTGTCCATTTAGAGTTATTTCTAAACAGTGACATAAGGGTCAAAGCCAAAATGGATTCAAAATGACTAAAATAATTATCATTCACACATAACTAAATAATGATTTAGATGTAAAGCCTGTAAATCATAATGAATACACCCCCTTTTTAACTTGGTTTTAATTAAATTGCTTGAAATTAGCCTGTGTCTTTCGGTGGCTCAAAGTGGCTCAAAGATTATTTTTCAGTGTAACATCCACTTGAATCACTTGTCTGCAAACTCTGGAGGAAATCTTACCTCAGTATTCTGATTTGAAGTGTTTCGCTCTTTTGATTCTGAAATTTACAGGAGGGCAGTTACCTAAGGATTTTTTAAACCACTTAAAAATACATGTAAAGAGTGACAGTGTTGTAAAAGGAATACCTTCATGATCTGAACCTGATTCTTCATCAAGTTCATCTAAGGTGATGCAATTCTCAAGACATTCTGGAAACTATATGGAAAAAGGAACATTTATAAGCTTACAAAAGCAATATTTAAATATACACAGGGTATTTTAAGTGGCAGTTTCAATAAAAGTACCTCCATTTCCAGATCTTCTTCTACTTCC
The DNA here is from genome assembly GCA_037832545.1 of Rhabdalestes septentrionalis. Classification (NCBI taxonomy): domain Eukaryota; kingdom Metazoa; phylum Chordata; class Actinopteri; order Characiformes; family Alestidae; genus Rhabdalestes; species Rhabdalestes septentrionalis. The sequence goes on from JBBMFX010458598.1 coordinate 2,984, forward strand.
TCTTTAAGCTTTTGCTCCTCTCTAAGACTTCTTGTCTTTGAACTACCAGTCTCTGAAGTATCTTCTAAAGTTTTTACTTGTTCACTTAAAGGAACGATTGGAATGTCCACTCTGCTTGACAGTAATTTCGCCTGGCTTTTCCTGGACAAATGATTCTGCTCTTCCCCAGAAGATATTTTGTTATGGTCAGTGGTGGTTGCTGAGGAACTTGATGGCTGACCACTCAGCTGAGAAACTTCTTCACATGTCTTCTGGTCTTCGTCCCTCATCGGGTCAACAGTCTCATCATCACCACCAACATCGTCATCGTCATCACCACCAACATCCTCATCATCCTCATCACCATCACCATCATCCACATCATCATCATCACCACCATCATCCACATCACCATCACCACCATCATCCACATCCCCATCATCATCATCATCATCATCATCATCCTGCAACTCTTCTTCATCATCAGCTATAACAGCTAGCCCTTCAAGATCACTGTCTGAATCCACGGTTGCATCGTAGTCGTTGCCAACACTCATCTTATCAGAGTCGTCATCTTTATCTGAAGAGACTGGTCTCTCCTGGGAATCGTGCCTAACCTCTCCTTCTTTTGAGCTTGAGCTCCTGGAAGAACTGCTCCTTTCTGATGACCTTCGTCTTCTCTTTGGACTTGGACTATCCCTTTCAGAGCTGTGCCTTCCTGGGCTAGAACTTCTCCGTGGTGAACTTGGTGATTGTGCTTTGTGATCAACTTGTGAGACTCTGACCCTTGAAGAGAAACCATTATATAAAAAAACATTTAAGAATGAATGAAGTCTACATAAAACTAAATCACACAGGAAAAGAATTTGTGTGCTTACGTGAGTGTGTCAAATTCAGAGGAGAAGGTGACTTGAATTGTTTTCTTTTTCAATTTGAGTGGCTTGGCTGAATAGTGTTCAACTAATTTCTTTGCATCTACTAAATCGGTCATTTCCACATAGCCCTAAAAAAACAAACAAACAAAAAAAAACAACCAAAACACAAAATGTATATTCAGATCAGAAGATGAAAACAATAGTTCACACTGTATTTAACAACACATTTATTTATCACAATTCTGTTAACATTTGTATATTTTTTAAAAATGCAATTATTTGCATATTTATGTGTGAGACAGAAGAGAGGTTATACCCGGCATGGCAGGAACAAGGAGTTTTTTACAGTCCCGAAACGTTTAGCAATAGCCATCAACTCTGATGTTGTACCTTCTCCAGCAGGTAACGGAGTGAAGCTCACAACTCGAGAACTCTGTGATGGAACCACAAACACTGACTTTTTCCACAAAAAAGTCCCAAAATTCATAATACAGCTTTCACTGATTTCTTAGAGAATACTTGATATACAACACTAAGATAGCACAAGCAAGAAAGGCAATTTACCTGAAGAGCAGATTTAGTAGAGATGGAAAATTCAACCTGCTTTTCTTGAATCTCTAAAGGATTATCAGTAAAATGTTTCACTATTTCCTTTGCCTGTTCTTTTGATTCCATTTCCACCAAAGCCTAGAAAAAAAGACATATACACCCACATATAAATTCACTAATATATACACACAAACACACACATATTTACACTTGGGTGTAGGGGTCCTGAACTCTTACTGATGAAGAATCACAGACTACAGTATGTCATTGTAAGCTAAAAAGTGGACCTATGTGATAAGTGGGACTGATTTAATGAACAAGCAAGCTACTGTTCATACCAGTGTAGGGAACATTGTGACTTTCACAATAGCTCCAAATGGCCCAAGCATGTCTTTCAAGTCTCCTTCTTCCACAGAACTTTCTGCAAATGTAATGCAAACCATTTTCCTGTGTTCCTGTTTTTTTTCTTCATTTTCAGTACTCTTTTGATGTATCTCTTCTTGGTATCCACCTAATATGAGATACAAAATGATTACAATAAGATAAATATACTAAGATTTTAAATATTCCAATAGAGATGAAGACTTACCTGTTTTTTTTGTAGAAGTGACCTTTGGCATCACCTGGATCTCATTCCTAATAAAATTAGAAACGTTTAATACAAACTGAGACAATCTAATCACATCAGCTCTCAATTTCGGAGCTACTTACCTTCTAGCAGACTGTATACGCTTATCCCACTCTGGATACCTAGCAAAGTTAAAGAAAATGATTTTTAATAATCATTATAGTAAATTCTAAATCTGTGATCTGCTTAAAACTGTCTGCAAAAATGCAGTGCATGTTATTTCCCATTCCTATATGGTGGTATATGGTGTGTAATGACATTTTGAAACCAATTTCATTTTGGAGCTATATTCCATGTGCATTAAATATTCACAATAGTAAAATCACCATCCTTTCCAAAACACTGTTTACTGCATTTGAAAGTTTAGATAAAACATTACAAAGTAGGTGTAATTAGTATTTTAACTAGATGGACCATGCTGCAGTCTGTAGCTGAGAAAATACGTGACCATCAAAATATACAATCCTGTATTAAGAGGTTGTATAACGACAATTTTAAGTAAGGGCAAATTTTAATATTGTTAATAATACATAAGGATTTGAAGACTAAATAAATTTTGAAGATAGGTCAAACTATCTGAGAGAAATAGAGGAAACATTGGCTGTGTTGTTTGATATGGTATAAATAACATCTTTATCATTGGGAATATGCCTTCATAATTATGAATAAGCCTACACAATATTATTTACGCCAAGTACAATTATGTTAAGTTTGTACATTTTAGCTGCAGTGCCCCCACTGACAACATTTTACAAAAAAATATTTCTAAGGAATGTGCCAAAGTTTGAGAGATTTAAACCTTTAGTTAACAGGAAACTGGTTAGTGAACGCTAGATTTTTACGCTGATGTTATTCACTAGGTGGCACTATTGAGTTGGGCTCATACACATCCTTGAAGTCAACGTGCCACAAATGTTTCCATTTTTGGCAAAACTGTTGTCGAACAATTACCCAAAATTTGGCCCCCACTTCAGAGGGCGGGAGTCAAACATAAAGGGATAAAATATTAAAAAGTTTAATATAAATTTGGAAAGTCAACATGTATTAAATAATTGACCAAAAAACAATGAGAAAAATCATAATTATTGGGTTGTTTAAAACAACTTACCTTTCCAAAAGGATAAACTGACTGTCAGCATGCTGAGTACCTCTAGTGTGAACTAACCAATCCTGCAAAAATAAGAGAGAATTAGTCTGTATTTTATAGAATTGCACAGGCTAAAGGCATGAAAATTAGATTTCTTCATGTTGTGCTAATTATCACACATTGCTACACATAGCATCAACATGATGTGTTCAATGATAAACTGCAACAAAATTGTGAAGACATGACAAAATGGGCCAAAAAAGCAAAGACTCCACTTACATGTTCAGAAAGCACAGTAATGTCACAGAGAACACACGCATATGGAAATATTGGAGGAATTTTGCCATGGTAGTCTGAGGCCTCCTTCCTGGTAGGAACCTTGTGAAATGGGTCTATAACAATATTATTTTTGGTTATCTTTTGGTTACATGTTCATAGAATTAAATCTTACATACGACAAGGTTCATTCTCCTTTTAAAATTTGCAAGAATAGATTCACCATTTACCTCTTTTAACAAAGATTTTAGGCTGAGCTGTCCGATGCCGCTCATTCCTAATGAAATTACAAAAGGTTAACAATGACAAACAGTATAATGATTGAATAAGGTTTAGGATTCACACAAATATTACCTTCTAGATGATTCAATCTTCTGATCCCATGATGGATACCTACCAAAAATAAGTAAATTAAGTAAAAATTCATCAGGTCATCGACTATACTCGATTAGACTGCAATTTTTCAAATGAAAACTATCAGGGGAGAAAGATAACTGATTCAAGGTATTGTTCTAAAATAACTTTGGAATTTATGAAAGTTTAATCAGAGCATTTAGTACAAAACATCAAAAATGAAAAATAAAGCGCATATTTACTAACTGGTTAACCTACCGTTCCACCAGATCAAGCTGACCTTTAGCATGCAGAGCACCTTCAATGTGCTCTGACCAGTCCTATTGAAAGAAATAAACACATTATGCAGTTTAAAACATTAAAGTGTATGAAGACAAACAATAAAACAATCAATCCCGAATAAATCAATCTGGCCGGATCAAAGCTTAAGTTATCAAATTATTCCATTTGTGATCGCTAGCACGTCGCAGGGCCACACACTCACACACATTCACATTCACAATCACACCTAGGGGCAATTTAGTGTGCTCAATTAACATATCCCCAATCACGCACGTTTTAGGCGGTGGGAGGAAACCAGAGTACCCAGAGGAAACCCACGCGGTCACGGGGAGAACATGCAAACTCCACACAGAAAGACCCTGTGCCCGACCTGGGAGTCGAACCCAGGACCTTCTTGCTGTGAGGCAACACATTTCCCCTATATTTGCTTAATTTTTGAAAGTGTACATTAATTTTTGCCCTTTTAGGTTCATTTTGCAAATGAGCAGTAAGTTTAATGAAAATGAGAAACACTGCTAACCTCTTCAGAAAATACACCCCATCTGCATAGAACACATTCGTCTGGAAATACTGGGGGAACCCTGCCTTGAAAGTCCGATGCCTCCTTCCTGGTAGGCACATCATGATATGGATCTATTGGAATACAACATAAAGGCTGACATATTTTTTGACAGAAACTTAGCAAAATCAAAATATTAAACCAGGAGGAGCAGACTTTTAAAATGTTTAGAAAGAGATGAAGAATTTTACCTCTTTTCTTATTGGATGGGGACTGCAGTGGTGTTTGAAACTCATTCCTAATGGTAAAAAATACAATTTTTGAGGAAAAAAACCCAAAAATACCAACAAACATCTCAATGGCAGCCTTGAGTTCACTGACACAATAGTTACTTACCTTCTAGTGGTATCGATATTCTGATCCCACTCGGGGTACCTAATGCATAAATACATTATAAACAAAGCAGGTTTTGGACCTCACATTAACCCCCATGAATTATGTTTACATGGTAGTTACAAATGCTCAGTATGAATGAGGGAGTGGTCTTTCGCCCGACCATTTATAATAACAAAACCATTCCGATGTCCAAAATCTCAGAGCAGCCAAATGATGTATAACACAATTCAAATACATGGTCAAATGCATTTCACAGCAAAGGTAAAGCATTACAAAGACAGATACAATCAATAAATTAAACCACTGAGTTGTTTGCAATTGCTTACTTTTTCAAAAGCTCCAGCTGACCATCACCATGACGAGCGCCTCTTACGTGCCATGTCCAGACCTATGATAGAAGAGAGAATCATTTAATATGCATTCATTCCAACTGGCTTGAATGCTGCTTTGATCATTTTTTAAATCACACTCTACAACACATATTGTAAAATTAGTATTTTTTACTAAACTTACCTCATTTTTAAATGTCCATGTTAATTTACAGTATTACAGTCATGTTTGGTAAACATGTAGTAATGCTGGTTCAGTGAATGTTGAAGACACTACTTACCTTTTCATTAAGGACGGTAATGTCGCAGAGAACACATGCATAAGGAAATACTGGAGGAAGAATGCCGTGGAAGTCTGAGGCCTCCTTTCTGGTGGGTACTTTAAGAAGAGTGTCAGAAAAAAAGGAATGCAAAGGCTCGGAATCTCGCCTTGGTTCTCTGTCACCATAAGAGTGTGAAACAGATGAAAATGCATCTGAAGCTGCAGAGCTGTAGTGTCGGTCATCACGCCATGGGTCACCATCACTGGAGTAGTTGTAGTCCAGGGTGTCGCTTATTTTACTGCTATTTCTACAACCAACGCTGCTCACTGAGCCAGTTTTCCGAGGGTTCCCCCAGCGGTCCTGCCAGCTGTCAACTCGCTCTGAAGAGAGATGATCAGGAAGGTCTGCATGCCGGGAGAAGTCACGTGTGGCCGGTTCACGTCTCCGAAGAAAGGACAAAGCCTTTCCAGGCGCAAGAACAGAAGGGTCTATAGTCCTGCTGGAGGATGGTCCAGAGTGCTTTGAGTCCTGAGATGCTGAGCTAGCTCTATGTCTGTAAAGATCTGAGTCACTCTGGTATGAATCTGAATACAAGTCCTGATGTGATCTATAATCATCTGGTGAGTTTCTGTAGTAGTTGTGAGACATACCTGCGAGTCTAAGCTCTATGACTTTTTAGATCACAAAATAGCCTGCTGAAACAGATGGCTGGTGTGGCAGTTTTCAAAAAAGATGATTTGAAGACCACTGATGGTGAGTAGCAGATTGTCATCCACCTGTCAATAAAGGTTTTAGATAAGGAGAAAGCCATTTATACGTGCACAGTCACGGCTCTCGTTGCTGTCCAAGTACGGTGTCATCTAAACAGGACTTACCTTAAAGCATGAGTCAGACACACTCGCTCATGCTGACGCATGCCATTCATGTCTGTTACACCGCAGGTTTATTTAGACACCTCGACTGGGTTTTGTTGTTAGGTGGGTTGTGTGGCTAGACATGGTTTCCAGTTCTCATTTCAAGGTGTGTATTAAGCAATGGTGATACAATTAAGGTTTGAAATTTGTGATTTGAGGAAAGTTATTGGAATTCTGACCACAAAATCGTGTTGCATACTGGATGTCTGCAGTCCTCCAAGAGTCATATAGAGATATTATACAGTTAGAGAGTACTGGATTCATAAAGTCACACACACAAAAAAGATGGATGACTAGTCATATGTAGACCAAAACAGCCCATTTAATCAAGTAACAAACCTGGTATTTCAATGGGCATTGACATTCAAATTCAAATGTTTCAAGTGCTTCCTTTTAATTGTGTCATAGCTTATATTAACCATATTGGCAAAGGTATTAGGGCACACCTGTATACAAATTTGTGCATAACAAGACATGATGGACAGTGCCATGGTTCCCACTTTGTGGACACAGTTTGGTAAAGAACCATTTTTATTTCAGGATTACTGTGCCCCGGTGCACAAAGCAAGCTCCATGAAGACACTTTCAGATGAGTTTTTGTGTGGAAGATCTTGATAGGCCCACAGAGCCCTGACCTCAACCCCATCCAGCACCTTTGGTATGAACTGGAACAGAGATTGTGAGCCAGGCCTTCTCATCCAACTTCAGTGCCTGAACCTCATAAAGGCCACAAAAGAAATTCACACAAAAACTACAAAATCTTGTGGAAATCCCTCCAAGAAAAAGGAAGCTTTTATAGCTACAAAAGGGGGACCAAATCCATACTAAAATCATATTTTTAATGCAATGTCATTAAGACTCTGTTGGCATAATGGTCAGGAGTGCCAATACTGCTGTCCACACAGCCTAACTTATATGGCCGTCCCAACACTGCTGTCCACACATTGAACCTTATATGGAACATCATAATAATTTAAAAAAATTTTAGAATGCAAAGATGAGAAATTGAAAAGTTGTACAACCTAGATGACAAAATAGAGAGGTGTAGTAAGGAAATAAATGAAGTATTTTAAACATTTCCTTTTCTTTTTTTGTATTTTAAAGAAAAATGCAGGAATGAATGCCACAGGAAATCATGGCTATAAGATTTTATACTTCCGTCCTTTTCTGTAGGGGTACTTTTTAAGTTCTTAAGTCAATATTCTGTTCTGAATCGGATTTGTGCAATATACAATTCACTTGTTTAATCTGTGAACTGATTGAATGATAGTCTCATTACTATAAACCCTGCAGTCTATTTAATTGTATTTATATTTGTTGCATTAACACTCAGTCACTTTCATAAGTCAGTTGCATCTGGTGGTGCAGCATACTAAATCTTTACATACAGCAATGTCATTGTTACACTGTTATTCTCTTACACTACTGTTCTTGTCATTGTGTTGAATTATTTTTTACTGTCCATCTTTCCATTTATTTATTATGCTGTTTTTGTTGTTTGCACTAAGCATGCAAATGGCAAGAATTCATCTTTGGAGGAATGAAGTACTATCATATCATTAGGGGCACTAAAGGGGGCCTTTCCCCCATTAAGTAATGAAGGTATGTGTTCCTTTCATACAGTACCTTTCCTTTTTCTTTTCCAAACTAGGTCATTTCGTCTTTTTCAGGGTTAGTAAGTATAGGTTTCATCCTCTTCCATCAATAAGTGACATGCCTAATGCCCACAGTATAATGTACAGTGAACAGAATTTAGAGGCACTAAAGGGACATTTTCATTTTTTTTTAAACAGGTCATATTAGCTTGTCTTTCAGGTTTACATAAACTGACATGTTATTTGCCCACGGTAAGCTATACAGCGAATAAACGGTAGGGGCGCCCCCCAAATAAAAACATTTATTCCTTTCATATAGCACCTTCATATTTTTCCTAAACTTGTCCATAGATAGGGTACTGTGTGTACAATTAACTGTGAAATGATTTGTTAGTGAAGAATGTTTATGTGGGGAGACCAAAGGCCAGCCATGGCGGATACACCATTATCTATTAAACAAACATAACGTTTTTAACGCTACATTTTTACTACGGACTGAAAGTTTTGGACTACCGCCTTGCTAAAAGTGCAATATCTTCAAATAGCCACACAAATCTAACCAGCTCCAGTCTTATTTCACCTTGGTTTCACAACGGCCAGCTAGTTAGCCAGTCGGCTACAAACACATACACATACATTACGGCCGACTTGCACCCGTTTTTTTATATTTAGATGAACGGCAAGAGCTTCGGTAGTCTTACCTGCGAGCATAAATGGAAGACGTACGTTATAAATATATTAACAGCCCAAAACGTTGCAAATTAATAATGGTTTCTCTTCAGCTTCCCCGGCTTTCACGCCATCTGCAGCCAGTCGCGCTAGCTAGGCTAATATATTGGCTTGCGCACGTGCACCCCCTTTACCGTAATACAGCTACTAAAAATATTAAATTTTTTAGAATAAAATGGAACTGTAGCAGCAAAGGTGACAAGAGAATATATCCCGAACCGATTAAAATAATAAAAAATGGAAATTTCATGATATAAATTCCCGAATGTAAATCCGAATAATCATTTTCTAAATTAGAAAGCTTTACTCATCATGGGGAAATTAATTTACACCTATATTTTAGTAATTTATTCTCATGTCAGCATATAGAATTATCAATGCAAGTCACTGCAGTATTGGAAACCAGGTTCTCACTTACTCATTGCATGCTTTTCATGAAGCTGTACTATAGGAAATAAATTGACAAAATATTGATTAATTTCTCTGAATAATATTAAACATTTAAATAAAAAAAAAATAGACTTTTATCTGTCAAAAACCCGGCTAACTTTGTAAGTAAACTTTGTATAAAAAAAAAAAGAAAATCTCATACCTGTCAAAATATCCATAGGCAACAAATTAACCCCAAATGTACATTAAAGGGACAGTTCACCCAAAAATGAAAAATTGATGTTTATTTGCTTACCCCCAGGGCATGCAATATGTAGGTGACGTTGTTGCTTCAGCACAACACAAACGAAGATTTTTAGCTTTAGCCGTGGCAGTCTGGTAGTCTTTTAATGGAAGTGGATGGGCGTCAAACCTTTCAAAGTAAAAAAAACATTCACAGACAAATCCAAATTACACCCTGTGGCTCGTGACGACACATTGATGTCTTAAGACACGAAACGATCGTTTTTGTGAGAAACTGAACAGTATTTATATCATTTTTACCTCTGAAAGACGACCGTGTCCTAACGTCTCGAGCTCCCTGTGTCGAGGGTCGAGACTAGTTGGACATGGTCGTGTATCAGAGGTAAAAAATGATATAAATACTGTTCAGTTTCTCACAAAAACCAATCGTTTCATGTCTTAAGACATCAATGTATCGTCACAAGGTGTAATCCACTTCCATTAAATGACTACCAGACTGCCACGGTTGCAGTTAAAAATCTTCGTTTGTGTTCTGCGGAGGAAACAAAGTCACCTTGAATGCCCTGAGGGTAAGCAAATAAACAGTTTTCATTTTGGGGTGAACTATCCCTTTAAATGCAATAATTTATGCAATACATTTCTGCTGAAACAAACTAGAAAAAGATCAATGTGCCATGTGCATAAGTTTAGGGAACATTTCAGTCAGAAACATGTGGATCTTGGAGAATATGTGATTGTGTGAACCTGAGGCTGGACAGGAGAAGGTGCTGAAGTGCGTGGGAGAGATTCGCTCATTTTGGACACAACCAGGTCAGCTATTAGAGACCGATCCTCTTCCTGCTGATCTCCAATCAGGGGCATAGAACATCCCACCACCTGACACACAAACACTAGAGTTTAGATTCTCTGCCCGAACCCGACACGGTTCCTGCCACTGTCCTCGGGCCGGGCCGGGTCGGGCCGTGATCAAGCATTTGATTTTTTTCATCATTACACGTATTTAAAAAAATTGTCGGGTTTAAATCAGGCTCGGGCCGATAATTACAATTAATGTGTCGGGTCGGGCTGGGCTCGGGCACAAGGTACACGGGCTCGTGTCGGGTCGGGTCTCATTTTTTGGGCCCGATCTAAACTCTAACAAACACCCAACAACATTATAGAATAGAATTTGTGCAACTGTTTCTAAAGACACAAGTTGTCTTGTCCTTACCTCAATGATGTAATCTCGCCCATCTTTTCCATGTAATGCTTCAACAGCACAAATGTCCAGACCTCCAAAAACCTCTGAGCACCAGTCTACCCACTTACGGTACCTGCACGAATCACATACAGCGCATATGCTCCTTTCTCCGAGATCACTTACATCCAAGTACTGTGCACACTAAGGAATCCCCGTTGTTGTAAAGAAACAAAACATGAGAAATTAACTTTTCTGCTTGGAACTCACCTATCAGACATGGCTACCTGTTCCAGCATGGCGGAACCTGTGTTGGTCTTCCAGTTTCCAGAGACCGATGTCCTCCTGATAAACCAGACCAGATTAATTAAGATATGGTTGCAGACTTATTTGATGCTTTATTTTGCAAGGGGTTATGGGTGACTGATCATAAGGCAAAATATTTGCTCCTTGGATTAAAAAGAAAATATTAAACCCTTAATTCTGAATGCGAAACGAACACATCCACTCACATGTAGGCTTTGTAATTGTCCCCAATCTTCTGGATACGGACATCATACTTGGCATCGATAAAAGGCTCAGACGTGGCATAGGTCTTAGTCAAGGCCACAACACTGGCAATGTCCTGGAAGTCATACTGATTGTCCACTTTGACCTGCGAAGGAAACATAAAATTACAGATATTCACTTCAGATTTTTCCATTTTAACGTAATTTACTATGTCCTTGCATCTATTTTTAAAGTCTTCAAGATAAAAGTGATATTACCTTTCCCATGCCCGAGTGAGCATGGCCCATCTTCACCACCACAGGGAAGCTCGGGGTAGTGATCTGTTAAAAAGACATGCGCATGTTGACTGGTTATATCAAAACCACTGCAGTGTGTTTATAATGCTCCCACCCCAGTCATGCCAATCACAGTGTTCCCCTGTGAAGCTGCGGTTCACAATTTGCGGCTTCAGTCATTTATGGATTTTTTCTTAGAAATAGACTAATAATTGTTCACCAAAATGCCAGATATCCTCCACGTTTTTTGTTTGCTTTATTTTGTGCCGATATATCATTTTTTATGCATTTCAGTGCTAAATAATTAAGAAAAATATAATTTACTAAGTTTGTAACATAAATATTAAGAGAAATTCAGCTACATTTCAATACAAAATATAACTGTATACCTTTTTTTAATACTGCTGAGAGACACAAAGTGACCGTATCCTGGCTGCAGCCCTGTGATGCATCTGCATTCCAGAATTCAGCATCAAAGCAGGTTCAGTGTGAAGCGTCTCAAGTGTTCACGTATTTCTCATTTTGTTAATTGTTGTTGTGTTTTGGGAGCATCTTTGGAGGCATATTTTTGGTTAAAACTATAAAAATAAGCATTTTAGGTATTTTCATCATATATTCGCAGTTTTTTTCAGTTCAGTTTTTTTTTTTGATTTATCCTTGTGCCAAGGTCACCGAGCACTAACACTGGTCTTCTAGATTTTTATATTAGACAAGAAACTCTGCTCACAGATTTGTGGAATTCATTTTACGGAAAGTTTTACTAGGATTAATGACACTGAACAGATTTATTTTAAAATAGAAAAAGGTTCCACAGTTCTGATACGTGAACACCCACATATGATTTGTGATTCAAGGAGCCATTGACAGAAAGCCATTCAGAATTAGGTCAGTATAGATTTTAAGCAGTCAATATGTCATTAGTTAAACCACAGATGGTGGTTGTATTGGATGGATGTGTTTGTTTGAAGGAAAGGTCAAACTGGATCTTTACTCCTGCTTGTTTAGCCCAAAATTTGAGCGTTTCTGCAAGTACATCTGTGGTCAGATGAAAGGAGGAAGGTGCTTGCTAGCATCAGCATTTATGCAAGAATACACAATATACTTCATATAATGAAAAAATTAAGTGTATTTTAGACACTTAGAGTTCCCACAGGACATATTTATGTATTTGTTTATTTTATTTTATTTTACGGCATTTATCAGACGCTTTTGCCAAAGCGACTTCCAGTCCCTAACTACAGAGGGCAGTCTCGAGCACAATTTTGAGTCCAAATTTTAAATGACATCAATGCTCGCTGTTTTGTGGATTTAAATTTGCTGAAAGTTATGCTTTCTCTTGGATTAAGGACACAGAACTGACCAGTGCTTGGCTCTAATTTTAAATTTTTTAAAAATAGAATAAGATTCCAAAATTTTGAGCCGCCACCACCGACACATTTTCACCACATCTCAGCTCTAATGGTCAGAACAAGAGTAAAGTCCACCTCTGTTAGTTTCTTTTTTAATTGTAGTTTAATCGGGCCAAACCTCAGGTATGGGGTTCAATTTCATCCCAACTTCTACTAGGGCAACATCTGATCCTTTCAAGAAGATATTGGTTATTAAATGTGCAGTGCTGAAACGGAACGCTAAATATATACAGGACCTTCATATTCGTTGCCTAGTGCTGACTCTAATGCATGCAGCTTCGAGCTGGCCACTTAATGGCGGCTTGGCTGGATCCCGCAGGAACTTGGAGCGCGAGAAAGGGAGATGCAGGGCAGATGGTGCCATACTCACCATTTCCTTATGGTTGGGATAGTAAACCTGCTCAATCAGTGGGAATTCCTCTGGCCCCAATTGCTTGTACAATCTGGACATCTGAGCAAACTGCACGAGACGGATGCATCGTCACATACATAGACAATAACACACATATGAAAATGCACCTTCAGAGTCACAGGACATACGACTAGAATCATATAGTCAGCTGATTTAAATGAGTAGGCCTTTTAACGATTTGTAATTAACTTAAAACAACTGTTTTATGAAATCAATTAATCTTAAATACTATTATTGAAACACCCAACCAGGGTAATCAAGTGGAATGACAAACAGTGATCCTCGGTATGACTCACCACCCATGGCTTGTCACAGAAGTTGTACACAGAGTGCAGAGAGTTCACACTGGGGATGCCAGCATATTGCAGACCAATCACGACGTTCCTGTGATCTCCGTTCTTGGCCATGCTGAAGGCATGCTGCCGCACCAGCACGAAGTCTGGTTTGAAACATCTGGAGAACATGCAAATGTAGATTTTCATCTTTTCATCTGGCCTCTTGCTCTAAAAAGCTTCATCCCCGCCGCTCTTGCAGCACATTTTATCATTTACGGAGCTTTAAGTGGACCTTTATGCAAAATTCACCTGAGTTATAATAGATCTATGGGCTACACAAAACATGTTCATGAATTCTTTGCATAAAATCACTCTCACACAAAGAGATATCCTTTCAAAAATGAGTCGTTTAGACGGAGGGCCCATTGTTCCGTCCCAATTGGCCAATTTGCAGAGAACCGCCCATCATCTGTCGAGACCCCACCCACTAGATTAGTCGAAGATCCGCCATTTTGTCCGCTAGTTTTACGAGTATAGATGAACACCACGAACACTGCACCCGGGGAGCAGTGAGTGGGCACGGTACTTTGCTCAGTGTACCTCAGAGTTGGGTGGGGGGTGGCCAGCAACAGCTTATTTGCACGTAACTGACAGAGCCCTGAAACGGCGCGTTTTGAACATGAGCCAAACTGTGAAGAATAACCCTGGTGATATCTCGTTATGTGAGAGTGATTTTGTTCAAATAATTTAACAAACTTTTTTTATAGCCGATAGACATATTATAACTTGATTTTTAAAAAGTGAATTTTGCAT
>JBBMFX010459034.1:0-17241 GCA_037832545.1 Rhabdalestes septentrionalis
TTTGGGGGCGTTGAGAATGAGACAGCTGATAGGGGGGCGTTCAGACGCAAATGGGGTTCGTCAATTCTATTAGTTATGTATTGATGTTTTGCATGTGACGTCACTTTCCCCACGCCTATATTGTATGTGACGTCAATTTCCCCACGACTATAAGGACGTCCATGCTGGACGGCAGAAGTGAGAAAACAGGGATCCACAGATATAGTAAACATTGTTATTTCATTCTGTGCGGTTGGCTGTTCCTATGATTAACACATTTTGTCATGCATGTAGTATTCTGTATGTACTTAACCCTCTGAGCACCAAAGTCACAGAATGGCGACAAGACGACATCCTGAATAAAATACAATATCTGTGGTTACAAAGATCATGTAATATAGCGTGTGTATTCCCTATCACTAGTTAGCAGACATGTAGTACTTTGATTTAAGACCCAAATTACGTCCTCTTGCCGTTCAAGGTTTCAGTAAATAGCAGTGCAAATGAGCCTGGTGTCATTGGTACTGAAGCAGTCAAAGAACATTACGAGCAGCATAGAACCTTTCCAAAGACCCCTGGAGTTTTAGACAAAAAAACTTTCTCCTCGTTGCTGAACTACTAAACTAAATAGAGTAGATTACACACACACATATGTGATGTAGGCTAGGCTGTTGTAATGAATTTGATCATGTTCCACAAAATTGGCTTGCCAGGATCTTAGCACAAAGCTGACTCACCTGAGGCCTATCATCAAACATAGTCTTCATAAGGCTACTCAAATATAACACATACAACTATAATTATCATTATCTTCCTTATTATTATTATTATTATTTTTATTACTAATAGGCTATATATTTTCACAATCTTCATCTGTCAATTATGATGATAGCCTATTTCTTTGTGTGTGTATGTGTGTGTGTGTGGGGTGGGGGGGGTTACATCAGAAAAGAGCAGAACAATCTTTATTTAATTGAGTTTTATTCTTCTTAAATCACTTGAAAGCTTGCAAGGAATTCAGTACCTCAGTATTTGATGACAAATATTTACATGGTTTTAAAATCAAAATTAGATAGCATACCAGTTCTAATTTCTTTGTGATAATACTGCACTTTACACTTATAAAAATATTGAATTCTGTTCCATAGAATATATTTTTGCTGAGAAACCTGATGACCTAATTTATTGCCATTTCTGCAAAGGTATAGTTACAATGATGAATGATGTGACAATGTTACTTGTCATTAGACCTTAAAGAACGGGTTACAAAGTGCAAAACACTGATTCTAAATGGACATGGTGCAAATATCAACAGAAGGAAATAATATCCATAGCAGAATTAACACATTGCTTGTGGTCCAAAAAAATAGACCAATAAATAGGTAATTGGGTTTGCCTGAAGGGTTAGAAGCCATGTTCAGAAAAGTGAATGCTATCAAGGTGCGGGGGCATTTGGGGGATTTTGAACCATTTCACCAGCAAAATATTAAACAGCTTCACCAGCTTATGCAGTCCCAAAATGAGACTGTTAAGTGTCATTATCCTCATGCCAATAAAATACCGAATTTTATTTTAAATACCAAGCTAAAGTTAATTCAAAATATGGGTGAAGAATCAAACAGGTATTTTAATACTAACTTGATCTGTAATCTAGCACAACTTTAATAAAACGTGATTTGATGATTTGATCATGTTCTTCTGAATCAGATGCGCACTGACCCCATCCTTAGTTGTGCTGTTTTAGGGTCTACTTTTAGCACAGGTCTTTGTGTTTAAGTGTTAAATATTACAGTTTCATTGTAAGAAAGTCACTGCAATGGCAATGTCAAGCAGGTGAAACTGTATTTCATTCTAACTGAAACTGGCCATATACAATACTCAGGAAGAGTGCTTTTAGCACATCTTAAAAAATATATAAAATAGCCAAAATGCAAATTTAATGTCACAGCATTAATGCCTGCAAAATGTGATGGTGCGGAATCTGCATCAATGTTCCAAAACAACCAAAAACACATGTCTGTAATCACATTTGCTTGGGTCATCCGTTCATGCTATAAAGTTATTTTTTTATTATAAGGCTAATATTTCAAAGGTGAAGGGTAAAAGCAACATGTTAGCACCCAATTAAAGGCTACAACACAATAAAGGTCATCTAGAGAAGGTTCTAGCATAACACATTCAGGTGATGTGAACTGGGCTATTAACATTTTGCTACCATGACTAAAATGCACAAGAGTAATAAACTGATGTCCAAAGTGATATGCTTATTAACACGCTAACCATTAGCGCATACCAGCAGTCTTAAATGGATATGGTGGACTGCAGCCTACACACCTCATGCTTATTTCTTATGGCTAACTCATGTATCATTAAAAGGCAGTTATCTAAGTGCAATTCAAGCTGTTGGTACACTTTGTACCATTACAGTGTCCAGGAAGACTTGGAGTTTGCTGAGGATAAACAAGTTACAGCAAATCAAAAAGACTACGTTCTACGGAAATAAGTCTGAACAATACATTAACCGTATCTAAATGGAGGGGTGGGGGTGGGGGTGGTGTGGGTGGGGGTTGGGGTGGTGGTGGTGTGGAGGGGGGGATTACTTTTGTATGACTGGAATGAACAGACCATGATCTTGGAACTTTCAGGAAATAAATGTTTTAGATAAGGAATGTGGACCCTCAAGTCCTGATTTGTAGGAAAATGTGCAATGGCATGGCCTGCACTAAAATAATGTAAGGATGGCAGACCTGGATGACACCTATAATTGGAAATATGAATGGCACTGTGAACACAGAAGAGAAAATGCTGACGGAGCCTATTGACAGCATTTAGTTAAATCAATGAGAGCATTAAAATACAAAAGCAAATTGTAAAAAAATTCCAAACTAAACAAACAAACAAAAGGCAAGGCAATCTCAACGATGGCCATTTGACATATACACCTTCACGGACCATATCTACACAAGCAATTGGCCATTTTTACACAGTGTTTTCATGAGTGTACCTCCATGACTTGTCTGTAAAAAGGAGCCTATGTACACACCCGCACACACATTTACACACCCAGCTGAGAATGCTCAGCCTGCATCTCAGAGGACTCCAGTCACTGAAAGCAGGATACCTGAGTTTAAAAAAGGGAACGCACTGTTTTGGACCCCACAGCACTGATATGCATACACATGTGCACATGCGCACATAAACAGGGGCTCTTGAACACACCTCTTAAAGGCCTCACATACTGCACATTCAGAGAGGGAGCTCTGCCTGGGTTGCACCAACTAAGTTCCAATTAAGATGGTCTTTTTACACAACATCATTTGATTCACGGCAGGTATAAATCAAAGTGTTGGCTAAAACTACATCAGTTCTATGATGTCTACAAAAAAGGCAGAGAAAAAAAATGTTGAGAGTAAAATAACCACCTCACTTTAAATGACTGCAACTAGCTAAATGAAATTTTCACCAATAAAAGAGTTAACTAACCATTTTTTGTGGATCTTGGGTATAAGGAGTTAAAGAATCAAACTAGTCAAAACATGGCAACATACTGATTACCAAATACCTATGTTGTAGCAGAATTTAGCAGTCACTACAGTTATAATAAAAATTCATTAAGTTCATTAAGACTACCCATGAGGTGCAGAAAGAACCTGCACACAGCTGGTGCAACCAAACACTGCACTGCCACAATGTGTGTTGAATAAGGTGCACTGCTAGCAGGAGGTTTCTGGCAGAGACTCCCCAATAAGCCATGTCCAGCCCTCCACAACACCACCCTTTCACCTGATATGTAAACCAAGATTAACAGAAGAGAGTGCAGGCTGCAGCTGCAGCTAGAGGCTGAGAGTGAGTTTGTGAGAACGGTGTGCGAGGAGGCAGAGAGGGGTGAACCCACAGCAGCAAAATCAGTGAGAGGAAGCCCTCGGAATGGCAAACCTGTCGGAGAGAGCAAAGTATGCGAATAATGAGAAAAAGAAAGAAGAGGAAGAACAAGCAGAAGAACAAGAAATGACAACCATTATTTTGCACACATCATGCAAAATTGTTACTGCTTAATACAAGTTGAAACAGATGTTAACCAGCTTTGTGATTTAAAGGAATAATTCAGTAAACCCCCAATTGTCTCAGACATATCTGATCAGGCAAAGTATGTTTTGTGTGCATAGAACTGTGCAAATGCTTTTACCCATTTTTAAAGATAACAGTATAAAACAGCATCAAACCACATTAGCAAGTGCATTTCAGATCTGGTGTGAAGCAAGTGTGGGATGATTCAGCCATAGGGTTTGCATAATACTACCACTCCCCTTTAGCTACACAAACCTTCAAGGCTTGGACATAAAAAAATCTTGGCTGTTCAACTATGTTTGGTGTCAAAGCGAAAGTGGAAGACTGTTTTTTGTTTTTTTTTACTTTTTACAACAGTGTCTCTCTATAAAAACCTAAGTCTACACCAATCAGCCACAACATTAAAAGCACTGACAGATGAGCTGAATAACACTGACAAGGGCCAAATTGTGATGGCTATTTTTTAACAGCAGATTATTATTAGGTTTTCATAGTATACAGTTGTTTTTTCCTATCAAAAGGGTTTCATGGAAAGACAACCAGTGGACTTGTGACCGTGTTGCAGGTGCTCAAGTCTTACTGATGCATGTGAGGAGTGAAGAATAGCCTGGTTCAGTCAAACAGAGGATCTACTAAAATACAAACTGTTGAAATGGTAATGCTGGCTACCATCCAGAGTGTCCATACTGAACCCTGACTGAAAGTTTCTGCAATGGGCATGTGAGAATCAGAACTGCACAATAGTGCAATGAAAGAAGATGGCCAGGTCTGATGAATGGTTTCTTTTACATCATGTGGATGCCCAGGTTTGCTGGCGTCCCTTACCTGGGAACGATAAGTCACAAGGAGGCACTGCGGCAAGAATGCAAGCTGACAAAGTGTGATGCGTTGCACAATGTTCTGTCTGGGCATTAATATGGATGTATTTTTTTATATAGAATTCTCTAATGGCAGTGGTCTCTTTCAGCATGACATTGTTCCTGATCACACCTCAAAGGTTCAGAAGTGGTTTGAGGAAAATGATGGAGTTGTTGACTTGGCCTTCAAAGTGGCCCAGATCTCAAAGTGGGACAAATTATGGACCCCCCCCTCATAGCTTACATGACTTAAAAGATCTTCTGCTAATGGCTTGGTGCAAGATAACACACCACACCTTTAGATGTCTGGTGGAGTCTGTGTCTTGATTGCTCCGAGTTGTTTTGGTGGCATGAGTGGAACCTAGACAAATGTTTTTAATTATGGCTGATCAGTATAGACTCTAACATTGGAGAATGGTAACATAGTGACTTGTACCTCTGAAGTCTTTGCACTAGTTCAGTCACCATGGAGTCAGAGATGCCTGGACATGCCTCTTCTGCCAAGAATATGGCCTCCCTCAGCTCTTCCACTACCTCTGGCTTTCCGTTACTCACCCCTCCCTTCTGTTTTAACTGAGGAAGAGAAAAAAATACTGTTAAAGCATCCTCTTGTAGTACTCAGTTGCCCACTAAAAGGGTTAATACTAAAAATGTGCTTGATCCATATACACAGCCCACCCAAGAGAGGGCACAAACGAGTAGTGCATGAAAGCACCATATACCAGAGGATTATTATTTCTTTTTTGCTTTATTTATTTATACACATAGTTCCCCAAGCTCGGAGTCACCATACCATGCTAATGCAGGAGCTGTGGACGGAGATAGCATGCAGAGGCAATGATAGCACAACAGAGCAATACTCTTCCATAAAGTGGAATACTCTCAGCACCACAAGACTACCAAACAGCAGGGACATCATTAGAGTAGCAAAAGTCTAAGAATAGCTGCAATGTAAATAAACATGTGATTAAGCTCTTACTTCTGCAAATAGTGGAGATATAATGGTCGACAGGCTCCGGGACAAAGGCCTCTGCTGACTGCCCTTTACCTGAGTGAGAAAAAGCAAATCACAGCATGAGGGGCAGACAAAAATACACAAAACATTTTTTACGGAAAGATTTACCAAAGACACCATATTAGTAAAACATGCTTTGATTCAAAGTTTTGTCTGACATGGAGATTGAAGAGACTCTTGAGAAAACAATAACATCCACTCTTTGTTGTAAGGTTTAAAAGACCTGCTCATAAATTCTTGCAAAATCAAGGGTGCTAATAGAAATTTGTCCTCTGTTTGCTGCAGTAACAGCCTCAACTCTTTCAGGCTTTAGACTAGATGTTAGAACATTGCTGTGAGGAAAAATGTTTTACAACAGCACTCCTGTCTGGATGTTACAGACAAAACATAATTGGAACAAATTTGTAAAATTACAATTTAATTAACACAAACACTGCAACATAAATTTAGGGATGGTGAGGAAAAACCTGTCTACAATAGCCTAAACAGTACATTGTCTATCCTGTCACAGAAAAAAGAGAAACTGATGCTTTTGAACACATTCAGACTGAAATGCAAAGAAGTGCTTTTGAACAAATAACTAAAAATCCTCTTACTAAGACATAATACTCTCAGAATAAGGACATTTCTCACCATGTTGACTCCAAGCTCCAATACAAGAGCATGGTTGAAACTAGCTTTTAAACAGCCTGTGTCACTACCACATCACTGCAGACAATACAATGCCTCACATCTCATTAGGTCAAAGGTAAAAGCATAATGGCAAAAGCATGACTTGTACCATTCCAATCATGATAATAATATTTCAATGAAACCACACTAAAAAGCAATTCCAAACAGAGGTCTAATTCATTCAGCATTATTAAACAAACACATAAGCGAAATGGTATTTATGGATCCGTAAGAGCACTGTTGTGTCTGTGTGCATGTTTTCCTTGTAATATGCAGATTACATCCACACACACATTTGATTTTCAAAAAATGCTGCTAGATATAATTAGAAAATACATGTGTGTTAGTTATATAATAAGAAAATACACAAAGGTATTTTCTTGGCTGTGCATGATAAAGATAGTTGCTTACAGACATGAATTCTCTATTCCTTACCTCGTCTAGGTCTAGCTCTGAGGATGGTGTGACTCCATTCTGAATCTTTTTTGGGTCTTTCTCTCGGATGGTATTAAAAATCCAGTCATCATTTCCAGAGTCATTCCCTCCTGATGCCTGCCCATCTTGCTCCCTAAGCAGAGACGCACAGATATTGACTTTCACTGCAATTAGGGATGATAAATGATCAAATGAATTACAACTGTAAGTAACATCTGCTCCAATTGATTTAAATCAACATATTCGCTTTTCACCAAATGTGCAGCATTCAGAGTAAACAAAGGTATTTGAGGGCAGTAACTATTAGCATCCACCGAATCACAGATAATAAGAAAAACTAAATAATTTAAGTGGAAAAAAAGAACAGATCTCAAAGCACTTTGAATAAAAAATGACTTTGCAAACACAAATTTAGTAATCTCACTCACGAGTCAGACTCCTCTGAGCTGGATTCATCTCGATTTTGCTCAGCCTTCCATCTCTTGTACCTATCGATGAGCTCAGTGAGGTACGAGGTCTTTTTAGCATAACGTACAATTAGCTTATGTTTTAGCAGCTCTTTGGCTGTAGGCCTCTGCCAAAAGATACAGACAACACAGACTTTCAGTCAGTACAAAAATGAAACAGGTTAGTATTTGATTGTCAAAATATACATTAGCAGTATCATACAGCAAATAAGATTCAAAGATATTGCTGGAGAAAATAAGGAATGCATTAAAAAAAAGACTTACTGGTCATGTATAAATCAACAAATCATTTATTTCATGTCTGCAGCACTTACGAAGCTTGGCTCTTTGTTCAGACAGGCTTCTATAAACTCTTTCAGTGGTTTGCAGTAATTGCCTTCCAGAGTGGGAGGGTTGTTCTTTGGGATGAGGAATAAAACTTTCATGGGGTGCAGCTCAGAATGAGGCGGCTCTCCTTTGGCCAGTTCAATCGCCGTTATACCCAATGACCAGATGTCTGCCTGAAACGCATACAAGCACAGAACAGAGTAGTTAAAAGGGTTATTTACTACAATTCACTATTAAAATCTCACACTTTCTCTATATTTAGATCAAATTGTTCAACACACAAATTACAAGCAAGGGTAAACATGCAGAAAACAAATGTGTAGTTGTTAGTTTAATTGCAACAGAGTAAGATTTTGTGATTAAGGCCATAGCATTAATAACAGAAATATAATGTAAATGACAAGTCTAAAACTGTGTTGTAGCTTTATACTTTCAGATGTGGTGTTATAAATCAAGGTTATCGTGTGATAAAATGATTTTCATGTTTTATAATATATTAAAAGGCAAACTAAATTTTGGCTTATTGTGAAGCCATATTAGTGCTGGTCTCCCACAGACAGACAATGTACTGTGCCTTACCCTAAAATACTCACCATGATCACATTAGTAACTGAGGCAAATTAAAGCACTATTTTTGTTCAAGGAAATGTGTGCGTATATGTGTGAGCCATGACTCACTGCTGATAGCTGTTACTAATGCATAATGGCATTTACGTCACTTAGCGCTGTGTAACAGCTGAACAGAGTTCAGAAAAATTCAAACAGAGCTCACTCCATAGCAAACACAACATGCTTAGCAAGATGCATCTGAATGGGATTTCAAAGGTGGAAGAAATTAATCCTTATTGCAGATTAATTCATATACGGGTCATTTTCAAGACTGGATTTAAGCCTAGTTCTGAACTATACTTTCCTTGAACTGAAAAATCTCTATTTCTAATGCAACATAGTCCAGGACTACAATCAATCCCATGTGTTGAAAAATATATGTGAAATTAAAAGGAATTTTATTATATCAATCTATATGAAAAAGGGAATTTCAAAAACCACCGCATCATGCTCTGTTCTTTAAAGGTTTATTCTATGCTCACTTTCGCCAACACATTTCCTGAAATTATTTTTCTGCAATTAAATTTACAAGGGTAAATATTTGAAAAAGTACGGCTTAATTAGTATACAGGAAGGCAGATTAGTCTACAATATGTACTAATTGTTTTGTGATATGTGTGTTAAAGTAGTGGATAACTACTTATGTTTAATAATTTACTGACATTAGTTAAATGTGCAAGCTTTCATATTTCAACAATTAAATGTGCTTATAATTCAGGACCCAGTGAATATTTGAGTGGATACTTTTTCATTACTAGACATAAAGCAAAGATGAAACCAGGTGATAATTCTGGTGGATTTATCCTTTAATGGTTCTACACTAGTCACTCACTGATAGCAGTAAATTGACCCTTGCTCAGCACTGTTAAGGCGTTACATAACAGTGAAAACACCCTTAGAAATCACACAATGTGTTTTAACAATAAGGATGTTTAGTACAGGAGCAGTCTCAGTATGCAGGCACACCAATTTTTGTCAAAACATCACATGGTCATAAAGTGACTGACCTTTGAATCATAGGCTGACTGTTTAATGACCTCGGGTGCCATCCAGAATGGAGTACCCACAAACGTGTTCCTCTTGATCTGAGTATCTGTTAGCTGGCCAGCCACACCAAAGTCTGCCAGCTTCACATCTCCCTGCTCTGACAGCAGCACATTAGCAGCTGGGGAGAGATGCAAAAACATTCCAGATCAGTAAGCTGTGAAGTGGAACATCTTGGTTATTGGAGTCACAGTAAATTGTATAGCTTTCTACCATAATACGTTTCTGCCATGCAAGTTTAGGATCATCTATGTCCAAAAGTACACAGAGACACCTTATATATAGTGACTTTGGTTTCAAGGTGCACTCATCTCTGATACAGGCATTTTATCTGCTTGTATAAACTATACCTAAAACCACTTGCAATAGAATGGTATAGTCTGGAGTAGTGTTGTTTTTGGCGGCCTGTTTTAATTTTAGTTTTAGTCTAATCTTTGCGTCAAGCTGTCATTAAAATTTTTATTAGTCTTAGTCACACCCAAACTTTAGTCTAGTCAAGTTTCAGTCGACAAAAATAAATAAATAAATAAATAAATAAAATTAATAAGCGTTTTAGTCCGAATTATTCATGACTATTTTAGTCTAGTTTTAGTTAATGAAAACTGATGACATTTTAGTGTCGTTTTGGTCAATGATAGTTTAAGTACCGAGTAGAATAGACAAAATCTAAAATTTATTTTAGTCAAACCTATTTCACAATTCAAAGAAAGTTATCTTATTATTATATTACTGTTACATTACAGACTCAAGAATACTGTACATCCATTCCAGACAAGGAAGACACTCTGATTAGAATTTATTGCTATAAAACCCACATTTGTAAAACTGGTAAAAGTCTTCACATTCAGTGCGTTCACCTGAACTGACCTGAATATTTTTTTTATTCCTGAACAAATATAGTCTTCACAACCAAATCAGAACAATTTTGAGTCAGCTTTTTTTTGCATGGATATGGGAAATTTTGCTTATCAAAATGTGTGTGTGTGTGTGTGTGTGAGAGAGAGAGCGACTTGATGTGCGTATGTGATTTCTCTGTCCCTGGCACTTTAATGGCCCTGCGTCCCAATATTTTTGTTCCCTTTAGATAGATTTAATTCACAGTGCCTCTCAATAGACAAAAGTATTGGGACATAACACCGTTCAACACTGAGGGCGAGCGTCCCAATACTTCTTCATCCCTCTGTATCATACAGGAAATAACGTCTGATCTCGTTTTATAATGAGAAATTTTAGCCTAGTTTTATTTTTTAAACCAAATTTAGTCTCTTCTTATTCCTCAATAATATTATATTTCATTTCATTATCATAACGTGAGCAGCATTTATGTTGCGCCTCATCTCGTAACGTGATAAACGTTCATTGATGACAACATTTCGTCATAATTATCATTGACGAAAGCAACACTAGTCTGGAGAAATAATGGCTGGGTTGAAAGCAACCTTCATCAGCATGGGCCAACGCTGGTATAAAGCCCCCCCAGCATTTTACTATGTTAAATGGAGTGCAAGAGCACCATCCGAAATGCTGTGTAATGAGTCAACAAACATTTTAGTTTGTCATATTATATTTAACTCTTTGAGGCACGAGTTCATATCATGCTATGCTTTGGAGATTGTTTCCTGTCCTTTTAGAAAGCCATTCTAAAGTTCAAGAATTTCATGATTAGTTGATACAATGCTTTGCTGTTAAATCTTTTTTCACTTAAAATTTCACCTAAATAAATAAACCTCGCTACCTGTCAATCAGCAATATTACTCACCAAGAAGAAACAGGCCGTAAATACTTTATGTATTGGAGCACATGTTTGTGTTCATATGCCCTAAAAGCATAGCCTTGAAAAGGTACCTTTAATGTCTCTGTGGATTTTCTTTTCTGAATGCAAGTATTCCAGCCCCTTAAGGATCTCTCGAAGTATAGTAGCGATCTGGGTCTCATCCAACGGACCAGGCTCCAGCTGTGGCAGAGAGAACAGTGTGACAGATTGACTGGATGCCTCTGGAAACCATGCTTTAGTGTTCAGACTAAATCCTGTCTTTGGGGCGTGGGTTCCCTAAAAATAAATGTATTTACAAATGATGATGAACTTGTGAGGACAAATGTTATATACAACTCACCAAATCTAAAGCTGATCCTCCTCCTAAATATTCCATTATGATCCATAACTTTGTGCCCTGAAACCAGAGAGAAACAGGCTATATATCAGGCTGGTTATGTGGTTCAGTCATGAAGTGAAAGAGGGAATTAGTACATGTCCCTGATCAGCATTTCACAAGATGGCTTCACAAGATGGCTAAACAGACAGATCTATTTAAGTCTCACTGGCTAGTTAAAAATATTGTTAAATGTAGTAGAAAGCAAACTCTATAATGGCAACATTAATATAAATAGAAACCCTCTTACATAAATCAATGAGATCAATTAATTTCATTCATCACTTGTAAACAATTATTACTATGAATCTGCACTGAATAACCTTAATTGTTTATATGGACACTGCAGAATACGCAAAACAATTTATTATTTTATAGGCTGAAATTTTAAATGGCATGCTGGAAAGAAAACTAGACACATAGTCGCATAATATTGCGAGCTGTCCATAGAGCCCAAGGATACGAAAGCAGCCTTGTGAATAACACACTTAAAACAGAGAGCACTGTGCTATATAGTATAAACATTGGTTGTTAGCATTCTGTATATTAAGCAAATGTAAACAGATCTAGTGTTGGGTTTTAATCTCTTTTGTAATTTCCAAACTACTGGACTGTGGAGACGTATTTCATCTCACAGCACTGCATCAAGAATACAGGAATCTTATAATACCGCATATATTTCATTAATTTCTTTTAACATATCTAAAGCATGTATTATGTGCTGGGTTGTGGTTTGTCCGGTCCTCTGGAGAAAATCAAGCTGCAGTCTGCCGAGAGAGATGGGGGCTTGCAAGGAGAGGGCCAGACGCAGTATGTAGGGCAGAAATAATGAATGCATCTAACCTCATATGCATTTAAACATACATTTCACAGCTAACTGGAGCACCAGGAATGATGGACATGGGCTGGAGAAATCAAGACATTTCATGATGACACCCCATGACAAAACCCTCCCAAATGAGTGACAACTGTGCATAACCAGAGGTCAAAATCTGTGGAAGATTATAAGCACAAAAATTCAAATGGCGATTCATTTTGCACTTGTCAATTCAATATTCAATCTGAGCATGTAATTTAAAAATACATTTTGCAATTGGCAATTCAATATGCAAAGTGATGACGCAATCCTTAGTTCATTTCTAAATATTTTGTATAAAAAACAGGATAACTACTCACCGAATTGCATTTCGAATTGTCGTGGGTTTTTTGCCCCATTATTCAAAGTAGCAATTCAGTTGGCAATTTTCAATTCAACATCCAAACTCAATTGACAATTCACCTTCAGACTTCTCAACAAGGTGGGCCTTCACCAACGACATCACTTCCTTGTTCATGACCTCACCAGAATCAATTCAACTGAGACATTTGTTAGAGCAGTGATTTTCAAAGTGTGGGGCACAAGAGACATGGGGACAGTCATACAGAACATCCTAGTCATTTTCACACTGGTTACATCAGCAATCTGCTCATTCACTGCTGTCAGTGCCTTAGAGGCTAAACATGGAGAGATATTTAACAGGTACTGAAAGATAAACAGGTGATGCTTTGATTGAATACTGATTTGCCTATTGCTAATCTAATTGCCAATCAAATTTTGGTGTTCATAACCTTCCATTAATGTCAAATTCCATAATCTTCCATAAAAAAGTATGTAATAGGTAGCCAACCAACATTTAAGCAACTATTCACAAATAAGGCCATCAAAAGTACTTTTGCAGGTAGAAAGCCCTCACCTAGGACCACTGTATCCATTCCTTAATCCTGTAAGTTAAGAGCCTGTTCATCAATTTCCATGAAACGTCTAAGTAGTATAAGCTTAGAAGGACATAACTCTGGAATTAAAAATGGATACATCTACATTTAGCCTAAATGTCAAATTAATGAACAAGTCATGAAAACAGGACTAACTGTTCATAATAAACCTAGACTAACCCTGAGGTTTCCAATAGTTGTAACCTCATGCTCTGAACACTATACTTACATACACAACCCAGCACACAAGGAGCTTGATAATTAGTCATTAAGTTGAAAAGGTGTGATACAGAAAATAAGGGGAAAAAAACAAAAAACAAAACATCCAGAGAATAGGATCTCCAGGCAGGGAATCGGAACATGTGCTCTACTCTCAATTCTTCAGCTAATCTGACACTGACAGTATCTGAAATAGATTTCCAAAACAAATAGCTTGCTTTCTCAATGCAGACTACAGGGTTTGTGCTCAATGTAAACAATATCAGTATCTCAAGAGGACACACAAGCACATATCTCCATTATGCAAATGACTGTTCATCAAGTGTGAATGCAAGTGAGTAAGTGGTTGCTCCCCCCACCCCACACAGCCTAAAATAAGCTGTGTATTTATGTAGACATTTTCTTACTTTTTAAGGATGTAAATACATGTTTTCCACAGTAATCAGCTATTACTGAACCCCTCTCTACAAAAGCTCTCTCTTGCCACTCCTTTCTTAGCATCCAAACAACGACCCTCTACAGTTCTTTCCCCAGTATAAATGATTCAAAGCCCTGCATGCTGCTTGTCTCTCTTTGCACACAGAACTGGCAGCACTTTTGGGGCGGACTAGTAGCACAGCTCAAGGCTTCATAGGCTGCAAAATGGGCAACGTTCTTGTGTTTGCCCTCTCTTAAAAAGAAATGTGTTTTTTTTCCTTTGCTATTGAAGAACCACTCTTGGTTACCTAAACCTAAATTTACAGTTGTTTAAATGATGAGATGCAAGATAAAACGATCTTAACGTTTAATCAACCTCCACATCATATAAAGGTTCTAATCCAATTACATTACCATTACGTTAAAGGTGAATAATACAACAGTGCTTGTCATTATTGTGATACGTTGCCTTGCATTACATCCTGATGTGCTTTTCTGAGCATCACAGATAGTGTCAAAGATCACTGATTAATCGTGTGTCCCTAAAAAAGACAACATAATTTTGTATGGTTAATTAAATGTAGTACGATTGTTCATGATTAAAAAAAAAAAAAAACAACAACTTATTTTGTCTTGTCTTACACATCACATTTTCCCTTGTTTTCAGATAAGCATGGCAAGAACAAAAAACAGAAATGTCTCTCTCCTTCGCAAGCTCATATTGTGTGTACTTGCAAGGAAGGGCATCTTCAAAGACTGATTGGACAGTTCCTGTCTAAATCACATAGTATTTTTGCTTGAAATGCCCATCCCTAGCACAATGTGTGAAATACTAAATAAAAATCATTGTGTTTACATGGCATTCACAAAAAGCTTAGAAGCTTAGAAAAACAAAATTTTACACTATATATTATGCATCCTGAAAATGTCAGATATCATATTTTTTTATCATTTATAATTTCATTACATTTATTATGAGATTATTTGTGAATTGGACCATGAATGGATCTCCCTTTTATAGTAATCATGCTTGAAATGTCCATTTATTATTTATTTTTACACTTTATTATTAGGGATGCAATGATAGCACTTTATATGATAGTATTTTTAATTTATGTACATTGATATCGAGTACTGATACAGATACTTCTTATTTGGAGACCGGTTTTATATTCTCTTCTACAGATCATATTCTCTTCTACAGACAAGCCTACCCATAGCAAAAGTAGTATATCTTAAGTATGCGTGAGTATAAGTTCAGCAAGTATATGGTCCATGTACTTGTAGTGTACTAGACAGTATACTAATTCAATAATACTTATGACAAAATTGGAATGTTAAGTTTGTTAAAGTATACTTTAAGTATAGTTTAAAAAGTCATTTTAAGTTTACAAAAGTATACTTTATATACTTTATACTTATCAGTATAAGTCAAGTATATTATTTTAAAGTATGTCAAATATAGGACATCAAATGTAAACTTCAAGAATACTGCCTCAGTTTTAGTATAAAATAAGTATACTCGTAGTACACTTGAATAAAATAATTTTTTGTAAGGGATTATAAGTTTAAATACAAATATTATTAACAGAAGGCAATTCTAAGGCAAAAATAAACCATTCTTTGAACAAAGCTCTGTCCATGACACCATTTAGTTAAACTCGCACATTATGAACTCAAAGCACCCTGGATTCGCTTCGACAGTTTTTGCCCTCTAGGCTTGCTGTAGTTAGATGACGTGGTACAAAAACAGAACCGAGTCCCCTTCAAATGAATTCACAGTGCAAATATACATAAGTCCCCTTTCTGTAGACACAGTTTATGGACCACTTCTAAAAGTTCGGTTCATTTAAAGAGGATTATATGTGAAACAAAGTATCAGAACTAGGGTTGGGCGGTTTGAACGGTATACAGTAGAAACAGTATGAATTTGGCCAATGGTAGAGATTTTGACTATACCACCCTACCGCAATAGCGCATGTTGATGGTTGAACACTGCGCTGGTTTTGGTTTAAGTATGGAGCTCACACGAGAGGAGGAGGAGGGACACGAGGAGGGGGGTTCTCGTAAGGGGGATCGGTGCGATTTCGTTGAAATGGCCCTGGTTTGCATTTAAGGAGTCGGATGTTGAGCAGAAAAATATAATCTGCCAATTATGCTGGGAGACAGTAATGCCTCGTCCACATGGACGTCTGGATAAGCCATTTTTCCGAGGTTTGTGGTGCCAGGTTAGTGCAGACTGAGAGCCGACCATATAAAAAAAGAATAAAACAGAACATGATTAAGGGCCCGATAATGAACACGGCGCACCGTGCTTTCGCCACCAGTGCAATCACTCATTGCCATTTTGTGCGAGCGCATCGTTCTTTTCTCTGGCAGAAATCTACGTTGTCATTATAGCAGATGGCTTTGCGCTGAGTCGGGCGTGTCACTGAAAAGAAGGGGTGTGTGCTATTTTATGAGAAGTGAGTCATTTCACCACTGACCAGAAAACACCTGGTCTGTAATCATTCGCGCATTGTTCAAAGGCTATCATATGGATGCCTGACGCTTTGGGAAGAGTTCACAATGTGCCCACACGCTGCTTGTTTCATAAGCAAGAGTGAGCAGTAACGCACATTAAAAATACGTTTTCATGTGAGGGAAAACTTTATGGAGTCCTCGAAATGTTTATCAAATACATCCCACCATGATTATTTTTTAAATACATAAATACTCGCAAAACTTATTTGATTGGAGAAATCACTGATAATGAATAACAAGTAACTGACAGGCTATTTGACCAATAGTGCCGGACACATAGGTAAATAAATACACGTTTCAAGCTAGATTGTCAAGAAACGAGAAACTACATCACCATGAAATCATGTAAGATCATGTTTTGGTTAGATATGTTTATATGTCTTCCTTACCTTGTTAAAGATAGTTGCGCTTGTTGTTCGCATGTTCTCCAGATTAAGTATCTAATGGGACAAAGGCTCCCTCGATGTTGGAGGGAGAGGGTAAATACAGGGGCTGTAGCCGATTCAGCCCCCTTAGCGTGAGAGGCCCCTCTCCACTGTTCTTGGTGCTGAACTTCTGTACGCCGCGTCTTTACATCTATCATGAGCGTGCCCGCTTACTTCAAGGAGGTTGTGGCTAAGTAACAGCAGAATGGGCAGTTAATCGTGTTTAAACTAAATCACAAGAAAGAACACATCTTTTTGATCCTATAAAATACTTTATTTGGA
>JBBMFX010459787.1:0-17233 GCA_037832545.1 Rhabdalestes septentrionalis
TGTCTCAAAGCAGCTTTACAGAGTAACACATATCAAAGCATTTGTTATATGATGTTTATAGAAGTCTATATTTTCCCATAGCACTCTCAATTACTGCTGATCATCACTTCCGCATGTTTCCCTAGCCTAAAACCCCCCCCCCCAAATTCCTCTGCTTACCAAATTCAGCAATGGATTCATAATATACAAAAAATATACAACATTACTTTGTTTAGTTTTTTAAATATGTAATATTTTCAAAGTAGGCTTTTATGTTTCTCCAACATACACGCAGTTGTAATACATGGTTGGTGTGGGTTTTCTCTCTTTCAGTTCAAACATTCCAAGTGTGGTTTGACAAAGAAGGCTAGTTTTAGTGAACAGGATCATAGGAACCACACTGTTTGATAAGATCTTACAGCACTGTTCCACTGGCACAAGGAATCATGCTGTACGACAAACAAAGATTTTGTTCATTACAAATAAACTGATCCGTTCTCATAGCCAAAACCAAGATGCTCGATGGTGGGGCTGAAATTGGGCCTCAACCGAGCCAGCAGTGACACTTTATTCTGACCGGTCGAAATATTATCATTACAACATGAAAGAGGTGACTGCTTCTTCACTGTCCAAGCAAAAAAAACAACATTGGAGGTAGAAACTAACATCTAATTAAAATCACTACTGTCTGTTTGGGCTGAAGATAAATTTAATTGGGGATTTTACACGACGCTTACAATTGTATCTTTTATCTTTTTATTTTGTGCCAGAGCATTGCTGGGTTAGGTTGTTGTCAGCTGGCTGAAGAATGCTGAGTGAATTCAATAAGCCTATAAATAATAAAAGACCACAATAACTAAATCTGCTCTATGAAAACTTACCATGTGTTTGACTACATGGATGCGGTTTTGGGATGATGACCGGCCGTAAAGCATGCGGAGAGATTTTCACAGTGCTTTTAGTGAGAAAGTGATTCATTGGAAGATTAGAGTGTTCACAAATAAATGGACTGGCTGTAAATAAATATGCAGAAAATGCCAGGATTTTTTACCACTAAAAAGTCTCCAAAACTATAGACAACCTCCAAAATTACTTATAAGAGGTGCTTGAAGATGCTAGAAGCTACTTAAACTTAGCATAGAAATACATTATGTACATAATGAAGTACCTATAAAAGAAAGCAGATGTACAACTTTACGTAAATTTTGTACATCAACTTTGTCGACTATGAGAAAGCTATTGAAGCTCCTTTAGCACTATGGCATTCCGGCCAAGATGGTCAACCTGTTAAGGAGCTCTTACGAAGGCAGGTCCAGCAGAGTTATCCATGGACGGCAGTTTACAAATAGCTTCCAGGAGCGAACTGGAGTCCGACAAGAATGCTTGTTATCGCCGTTACTCTCCCTCCTTGCCACTGACTGGGTCATGAACAAATCCACCAGTAAACGAAGGAACAGAATCCAGTGGACTTTGTGGAGCCAGCTTGACGATCTAGATTCTTTTATCAGTCCCTATACTTGTGTCCAGCTTGTTAGTTCCCTTGTCCCCTACCTAGTGTGTCTGCTCCGTTTGTATCGCGTCCCATATATTAGTTTCACCTGTTCCTTGTTTGGTTCCTCTATTTAAAGCCCCAGTCGAGCCCAGGTCCCCTGAGTCGGTATTTGTCCCCCTCAGTCTGTATTTGTCTTCTCCTCTCTTGATGATTGTATCCTTTGTTCATGATTGTTCTGTCTTGTCTTACAGGCCTGTGTTCCTCCCGTTTTGACTTGAAGTGGTGCACGACCTTGCGGCCCCTTCTCGTGTCCACGTTTTCCCGGCCGTGTTTAGTATTGGGAATACTCGAGCTGGAGAATCTGTTTTTTTTGTTCTTTTGTTCGTTTGAGGAGCACGGGTCTTGGTCCATTCATCTGTTCATTGCCTTGGTTGTTTCGGTCTTGTTCTGTGTTTTTAGTTTGAGCCGGGGTTTGTGTTTCTG
Organism: Rhabdalestes septentrionalis; assembly: GCA_037832545.1. Classification (NCBI taxonomy): domain Eukaryota; kingdom Metazoa; phylum Chordata; class Actinopteri; order Characiformes; family Alestidae; genus Rhabdalestes; species Rhabdalestes septentrionalis. The sequence goes on from JBBMFX010459787.1 coordinate 1,955, forward strand.
TTGTTTTCTTTCTGTGTTTTGATTTCCTACTAAAAACCTGTGTATAGAACGGTGTGCCGCCTCCCCTTCCCTCTCTCACGTAGGTCATTTGTGACAACAGTCGAGTTTCAAATGAATGCTAATAATAATCCAGTACCTGCGGAGAGGCACATCAATTACTAGTGTCCATGCTGGAAGTCCACTGAATAGCAGTGTGTTATTTCACATACTGAATTGTGATGCAAATGCATTAAAACCACAGCATTATAATGCCACTTATTCTGAAGGTGCTGAAGTTAATTAAGCTTTGACATTTCAGACTTTAATAACACAGACTGAGCATTTGTGGCTCTGGCTTGGTTAGACCAATAGAGTTGGTTAATTAACCACACCACATATACACACAGTACACACATGCACACACACACAGAGTACACGCACAAACGCACACTCTCACATACAGAAAGATTGAGCCTTTCTCCCCTGTCTCATTTTCTCTCATTAACCGCATTTATACTCTTCTGCTTCCTGCTTCACACTCCAGCAATCCTGCAACACTCCAGTCATTGCTAACACATCAGCAGCACTTCCAGAGAACTTACTTAGGAGTGCATGAGTGTCCCTTCCCTCCCTCCCCGTTTCTCTCTCTCTCTCTCACTGTCTCATCTCCCCACATGGCTTTGGAACGTGCTTCAGTAATAAACCATGAAAGTCCCTACCTCAGATACTGAGGCCAGACAATATGCAGCATGTGCAGAAAATATTAAACATTTTGTATAATTAAATCTTAATGATGTCTTATATTTATACATATATATTGTGCTTTGTCTGGATCGTACATAGTGGTGGTTATAGGAACCAGACATATGTAACAGTTAGTGCCTCGGAAAGCTATCCGACAGAAATCTTGTGCATAAAATGGTAGTGAATATTTGCTGGAAATGTTCATGGAAATGGACATATATATTACCTTAGATTTATGAGAGAGAGACCTCACCATGAATGTATTTAAAACATATACTTTAGATTGAACACTATTATGCTGGTGGAACCAGCTCCTCATGGAGGTCAAATCTGACTGAAATGTTGCTGATTTTAAAAAAAAAGAGAAAGAAAGGAACGTACATTTTTATACCGTTACTTTTATTGTCTTTTAGGCCTATTTTATCACTGTAAAGCTCATTGCATGACCTTTAATTTGCAAATGTGTATGTGTTACAAATAAATTCACCTTGTTGCATCAGTACCAAAACACAACTAAGAAAATAATGTAATATGATTTTTCAAAAAGTAGACAACAGACACTTCACTTGTTATTTAAGATACTGGGTTACATGGTTGGATTTTTGCTGTTGTTACACTGGGCAATGTAATAATTAAGAGTTTAAGTGTTGATCAAGGAACAGATTCGCCTTGATTTCCTATGACCTTACTATAGGAACCAGATACTAGATTACAAATAAAAAGGCATATTTTTACTTGTAGCAGATCTTGGGCTTAATATGAGACACTGAATGGGGCAACATCTGTGTGGAGCTAAAAAAAAAAAGTACACTACTGTTTTCCAGGCTCAACCAATTATTTGAAATGGGGCAGGCAAGGTGATTTTTGCTAGAATTTATTATGTAAGTATAAGTAACACTCCTACGCATATTATTTCAGTAAAACATATTTATCACCAAATGATTATGAATAAAATGAGTAATACTTGTGTTGGCAGGGGGTAATGTATCAATTTATTATTGGGGAATGGTTGTAACCCTCCACCCCCAGAAATGACAGCGACAGTGACAAAATCAAAGTCACTTGCTGTGCCTGTCTTCTCGGAGCAACGAACCAACAGGCTAATCCTTCACTTGAAAGAGCGTTTTACTTTCATCCTGACTTAAAAGGAACACTTTATCTCTCCCAGTTTCATTATCGATTGCTTCGAACCAAAAACAAACAGATTCATCAGCCCTAATTCTGCTTGGTCTGAGAGATCATTTGCCATCAGTGTCTTCCAATATAGTCCAATACACTCAAATCCATCCGAGGAAGCACAGAGGTGTAAAAAAAATCTCTTATTTGCTGGTTAAGAAAATATTTATGCAGGACCCTATAGCTAAATGCATCAACAAACAAGTTGCCATCCGGTTTAATAGTGTATGAGTTTATCACAACTTACACGATAATAAACAAATCAGTCACCTTGCTTGACTCTTTATATTTGGTGGAAAATAAGCCATTAGTTGGAAAACACTTACCTTGCATCTACACTCATTAAGAATAGTCCATCACCTAAATAATGCCTGCTCACTGGGAGTCCTGACCATTGATGGAGGAGGTAAAGGGGACTAATAAATGCAGCAGTGAAAAAGAGGGACTGCAGTCTGTAACAGGAAATTACAAAGTGAACCCATATGGTCCGTGGAGCTGATAAAATGGACAGTGGATGCGGATACAAGTGAAGTGGTTCATCCCAGTATATCTTTTTTAGTCTTTCTTTCTAGTGCATGCTGCGTGGTTCTCTCTTTGTTTGTGGTTTCCGGTACCCGTCAGTGATTTAGCTCTGGAACCAGACCTGCTGTACAACAGGGGGCTTAACACTTAAGAGTGATAAGTAAAATCTGACTTCAAAAAATAAAAATGATCTAAAACTAAACTTCCTCTTGCCATCTTGCCATGTACTGTGTGAATGGTAGGGTTGAAAGCAACATCAGGGGTCTCGTTTTAAGGGTAGGATAGCTCAAGAGAATCAAATGTGTTCTTCTACATATGGATCGTGACAAGCCTTTCAAAGTCCTTCATCACAGCTGGAGTCCAAACAGCCAGCCGACAGTCTCAGAGTCAGGTCATTGCACTCTTCAGAGGGGGACAATAGAGACTGAAGCAGTTCTTTATTGTGGACTGTGCAATGAATCCATCTTTGTATTTATTTTTTGGGGAGTTGATTCACAAAGGAACATGGATGCAGGTTAATTATGGGATGCTTTTATTGTTGTCTTTTATTTTTTTAAACTTTAGAAGTCAAGGTCACCCTGTTTGATGAGAAATAACAACCCCAGATTCATCATATGAATCTGTTGAGTTGTAATTTGTCATATTTTGGCTAATCAAAGCCATATTTCTGTTTTTAAGTATAAAATGAGATACACAGTTTGGGCCTTTTTTGTAGAGGGTTTAAGCCTCATCCTTAAGCTATGCAGCATTTAAAATGGAGATTTTCTGCAGAAAGCAAAAGCTTTGTCTGAAAAACATAACAACCCATTGTTATGCAACTTTTCTAATCCTCCTGCAAGAAAATGAATGCAAATCATTGTATCCATGCAACCAGTGTATCCATGCTCTCTCTCCTGCTTTAAGTAAATTAGGGATACATCACATGTACTACTTAAAACATTTAAAAATATTAAATTAAAAAAAAGGAAAATAAAGAAACTGACATGTTTAATACTTTTAAGAATCCATGGGCAACCAAAAGTGTGTTTATGAAGCTGTTTGTTGGCTTCATTCTTAGACTCTTTGGAGACTGCAGTTTGGCACATTATGGCGTAGCTTGAAAGACTCATGCATTTTGAAGAGAGGGTGGATTTTAAGCTCAGACCCGTTTCTTTCTACCGCTCCAGATTGCTCCCTAGCTAGAGCATGTTCAATGTATTTCTTATTGAGAATAAATGAGAGTGTGCAATTTGATGCAAGTTCCATGATATACCTGTTCTGGCTGCCTTTGAAACTTTGATTGCGCGCTTTTTCACAGAATTGACCAGAAACATTTCATTTGTAAGATGATAGTTTAAAAAAATAGAAAAAGATGCAATTTCCTCAACTGTAGTGGACCAAACAGAGACTGCAACCTTTTCAGGATTGCCATATTGAGAAGCATTCTTGGTAAAACTTGCTAAGAAGAGAAATATTACAGTAATAGAAGATGCTAAATGATTATGATGTTGGTAATAATAATAATGATAAAAATAAAACATTCATTTAGGTCTTCAGTTATTCTTGCTCAAATATTCAAATATCTGTGAGTTTGACAGGATTCTGCCTAGGTTGTCGACAAAAGGCACCCGGAGGCATAGTTAGTGGTATATTACTTAAATAACCTTTTCTCGCCTCATCACGGAAACTGTCAGATTTCAGGAATAAGTACATTTACAACTCCTCTGCAGCTTCCTATAAAATCTCCAAGAGGTGAGCTTGTAGATCATTAGTTCTTTTCCACACTACATAAAGACGTCAAGATTTAAATAACAGGTAGAACACAGATCCTCAACTACCACTGACTTAATTCTAATTTTATAACAATGAATAAAAACTGACTAGAAAGAGAACTCTGCTGAACATTTATCTCAGTTACTCTTGTATAAGGTGACAGAATTCATGTGCAGTGCAAACAGACAAAAAATCCTATAAAGGCTATCAGCTGACAGGGCAAACAGTGAGTTCAGAAAGTTACAATGTAAGATTTTGTGATCAAGCAATGCAAAGGAATCATTAGCATTAAAAAGTATTTCCATATACATAGGTATTACGACTGTCCCAATACCAAAAAACATTTTTTTACCTCATGACTTCTATTTTGACACAGTAGTCATATCTATTTTTAACTGAAAAAAAAATGTGATTCTGATAATTCTGTGTGTCAATGTAAGCAGTTTGTAATTTCAGGAGCCAAAAGTTTCATGCAAAATAACAAATAACCAAACAAAAAGAATTTCAGAGCACACAAAGACAAGAAAACCATGGTCCAAGGGGGATTACAAAGAACATAGTAAATAAAGGGAAAATAAACAGGTTTAACAAAATAACAAGATAACAAACAAAGCTAGGAATTACCGTAACATAGTCAAAAGTAAGTTTTTTAAAGAGTAGGATGACTTGCGGTTTTATGAAGGATCCACAAATCAGACTGAAATGCAAGTTCATACTGAAATGTTCATACTAATTCAGGAAACACCTGGGCAGGCACCACAGGTGAAAAGGATAACAAGGGGGTGGGTCAAAGCAGGGCTAAAATAACAGAACACATAAAGACACATATAGACATAAAACAACAGCAGATCATAAAACAAGGAGAAGACAGTTTACAAAAAAAGCCTCAAAGTAAATAAAACGGTGCGTCTGAAGCTCAGTGAATGGAAAGCAATACATCAGCTTGTCCATCAACCAAACTCATCAATCACCGGCCTCACTCAAACGAATGAGCTTCACTCATTCCCCTTATTAAAAGGGACCCACATAATTTTGAAAATAATTACAAAAAACAAAGAAAATAATCAGTTTTAACGTTTGGACAGCTGCAGCAGCTTCAATAACCAAGCATTTTATGCCAAGAAGAGGTTCTGTTCAATAATAAAAACTGTGCTTTGCTGCATAAACTCCTTTAATCACATTCCCAGAAAGACCTGACATGATATTTTAACTTATACAAGGAAATGTTAAAATACTTATAAAATAAATAATATAAAAACTAATGGAAGACAAACTGTATTATAAATCAAGACACAACTGTAAACAAATCAATAAAAATTAAATTTATAAGTAGCCCGTTTTCTGTGAATGTGTTTTTTTTTTCCTAGTTACTGTTTACAATGCAGTATTTGCCTTGGAATGCATGAAAAAAATGACAGAACAATGATTTTTGAAAACTAACTTTCCATTTATCACCCCCTTTTTCAATGTGATGTTTCTTAGTATTATTTTTAATCTCTACATAATGTGAAACATACACAAGTGGCCTTGGAAATACCTGAAGTTGGATGTCTTTCTGACTGGGGCAAGCCATGCGTCCATCTACAGATGAGGAGTTATGTAGAAATGAGTGCTTTTTATTAGTGAGTCGAATGGACAAATGTTTAGACTGGACATGCTCAAATCAAAGTTATTACATTTAGCACTGTTAATGTATTAATAATATACAGTGTTTACATTTTGTGAACCCCTTAAAGTTTACTTTTTTTTTTTTTGCTGTTTTATCAGCGTCATGCTCATCAGTTCCATTAGACTATGCGACCAAGGTAATAGACTCAGCTGAAACATATCTGGGTGCTCAAGTAATCAATTAGGCTGATTAATCAAATGAGACATTGTTAGAAAAGGCTTTAGCAGCACTAATTAAAAAAGAGAAGAAACCAAACTTTGACATGCCAAGGTGTAAAGCACAAAGATCAGCGACATTTGAGGACATCAGGAAGAATGTAGTGACGGCCCATCAGTCTGGGGAAAAGACCTTCTCCAAAAGATTCAATCTCCATTCATCCACCGTAAGACAAATCACTTTCAAATGGAGAGCACTCCACGTCAACGTCAAAACTTTCTCCAAGAAGCACCAGAATAAAAAACATTCAGGTAAAGTCCTACCACACATCGCCTCCAGAGACTTTCAGACCTCTCTTTTGGCATCAAGGATAAATGTGTGTCTACAATCAGGCAAAAAGTGAATAGACATGGCATTCATGGGAGAGTTGATAGAATGAAGCCTCTGCTCTCAAAAAAGAACAAAGTTTCCTGTGTGCAAGTGTGCCCTTGGACAAATCCAAGTCATTCTCTAAGGCCAATCTCTGGACAGATGTGTCTAAAATGTAATCATTTGGGCACCATGTTTGGAGAAAAGTCAACATGGCATATCAAGGAAAGAAACTCCTTCCAACAGTGCAGCATGGTTTTGGAAATGTGAAAGTCTAAGCCTGGAGGACTCCATGTTATCCAGGGATCAATGAATTTCCAGGCCCATCCATAATTCTTGACCAGATTCTCCTGCCATCCTTCTGGGACGGAAATTGATCCTGCAACAAGACAACAATCCAAAGCACCCCAGCAGAACTGCCATGGAATTGTTTAAGAGAAACAAGATTTGTGCTCTCCATGGGTCCAGTCAAAGTCTGGATCTCAGTCCTTGAAATGCTGTGGCAAAGTCTGAAGCGGGTGTTACATGCCAGATGTCCCTCCAACCCTTCTCAATTCAGTAAATTCTACAAAGATTTATAGGCTAAAATCCTCAAAAGCAGATGTGAGATGCTGGTTCAAGACATTAGTTTTTTTTTTGTTGCAAAAGAGGTGCCACAAGTGAACTAAAATGGTTCACATTCGCATTGTTTTGCAAACTTTATTTATTTATTAGAGAGATAAATTACGTTCCTTAAATGAATAATGAAAATGTCTCTTATATCTGTGTCCATTATTTCAAAGGTCTGCTTCACAAATTGGGATTTAAACATTTCATGAGGTTATTTTAATGTAGTTTTAGAAAACAGTGACCAACTTTGGAGGGTTTACAAACTTTCAAGAAGCTCTAAATATATTCATTTTATGGTTATTAGTGTGAGGACTATGCACCCAAGTTTTCCCTCACATTCAAACCTATAGCACTGATGATGCATAAAAAAAAAAAGAATATTTTGGCATTTTGAGGTGTGTACACAGTAAATGAGTCTCCAAAGAGATGGTTATATGCCATAATTCAATACAGTTCAGTAATGAGTGCTTTTCTGAATATATTGTATAGACTGTGGGACTCATGAAGTGTTTAAAAAAACAATTATCTAAACTTTCAGCTTTGTCAGCAATTTACTGCATATTTACTTGCACTTCCCACACACAGCCATATTTTATGCTCTTATTGGGAATTCTTTTTGAGGGGAATGCATGGATAGCAGTCTGGAGACAGTCAATTTAGACCCATAAAAAATTAAGACACGATTTACGGCTAAAAGAGTGATAAGTAAAGCTTTTGCAAGACAGGACAACTTCAGTTTGCTGGAAAGATCAAAGAGAAATATTCACCTTTCTCTACTACAGGATTTTGAGAAGTAGAGCTGACAGTTGAAAGTCAATGTTAGAACAAAATGAGCTATAGAGAGAATGACAGCCATCTTAGCTTATGAATAAAACATACGCTTACATTCAGGTGGAGTGGCTGTGGGGCCATGTATACTGAAGGATCTGTGTGTCTTCAGCCACACTGCAACATTAAACAACACCTAATAACCAATATATCAACTTATAACTGATCTGCCTCACTTACTTTTAAATATAGACACTATACTTTTGAATCAAGAATGTCACCAAGACCCCATTTGACATAAGGTACAAAAGGATGAAGGAGGCTTACTAGCATATGCTTGCAACAGATGGCAGCTTCATTACAGATGCATTCAGTATGCGGAAAAAGCATCTGCCTTCTCTGGCATCAACTGTATAATGTGGCAGCTGGAAAGAAACTGGAAATAGGTCCCTTTTCTAAGTAGAATTCATGTATCCACTGATATCTGTCAGTTTAACTGGTCCCTTAGCGACACATGCAGATGGCAGGTTCCTGATGGATGCTTTTACCCTGAATGTGATTTATTTATATTATAGATTTATATTTGGGACTTAAATGTAATTTTTATTACATTATTATTTTTCCTCCTCGGAGTGGCACTTTTTCAAATGAAACAAACAGTGATGTATCAACCTAAATGAAAGTAGAGAGCATCTCGTTCTCACATAGCATTACAAAACATTCACAGCCAAAAATACCAGAAACACTTCCACTCCATCTCCTATTCCTTGCTTCTCAGAGATCCTTTAGGGAAAGGGTGTGTCTTTGAATGTATTTCCCTTAAATATACTGAAGTGTTGCCATTGGCAGCCCTGGGATTCAACCCCACAACCTTCTGATCATGAAATAACTTGCTAACCACTATGCCAGCTGCTGTTTTTAAGCTGAGGAGTACCATCAACCAAAGGATCTGGAATTTGTTAACTTACTGATTGCTTCTTTGTTTAAACATTCTGAAGTGAAGGTGAACATTCTGTCATACGTGAACACACCACAGCACACAGTGTGAACAGGACAAAATTATTTCTCTGCATTTAAACTAGTAAAGCAGTAGGCAGCCAGGAAAACGGTGCCCAGGGAGCAGTGTGTGGGGAGGGTATCTTGCTCAAGGGAACCTCAGACGTGTTCAGCAGTCTTGGAAATCAAACCCACAACTTCCTAATCATGGGGCAAGTGCCCTAAGCACTATGCTACCAGCGGCCCCATCTCATCTGAACTTCAATATTTCTGGATGTTCAGTTGCCCAGCCAGTGCTTGAGTTTGCCTGGGATCTTCATACGAGATGAGAAGACCCACCTCAGCTGACGTACACTCACACTAGCCTCAAACATCTCACTTCCAATCTAAACTATATGGACAGAAGTAATGTGACACCTAACCATTACAAAAGCAGAGAATTTCAAGACATTGCATAAAATTACATAGGCTTTCATATGGAGCTGGTTCCCCCTTTGTAGCTATAACAGCTTCCACTCTTGGGGTGTTGTCCTAAATGTCTTGGTTTCCTAAAGCATTAAGACTGCTCTTCATATAGCATAGATAGCTGCAACAAATCGCCTGGGCTTAGGCTAGGGATCCTAGCAAACAACATGTGAACTTCTCTGGGCTCTTGCTTGTTATTGATGGGGAGCTGCTGGTTCACAGTAGCATGGCTTTATAAAGACTTCATGCAACACCCCACCCATTTTAAAACCAGTTTCAACATGCCATCGATCACTTGGCCTCCAATTCCCCTCATAGGAAATGATTACTTTGCTATGATAACTTTGATGATTACATTGCAAGCAGGAAGCTTGGAGAAAAAAAACTAATAGCTCTGGTTATTGTGCCACTAATGCCAATGCTGCTTGTGCTGACTTTAGAAGTAGAAGTTGCCTAGAAACATAGCTATGTGACGCATTTAAATTGAAAAATAAATATGATAGCTTATTTCAAAGCTGTACCATCCAGTTTAATGGGCTTGATTGCAAAGCACTCCATCTGTTAAAGTTGACTGCTAATGCAACTTCATTACTTTCTTCTGCTAATGAGCAAGTATTCCTGCCATCAATTCCACATCAAAAGAATGAAATCCAGGCACCCTCTTAGATTAGGGGCTCATCATCTCCTGTCATTTGCATTTTATATTAATCTCTTGTGAACTTGCAGGTACTTTCACATTCTAATATCAGGAGAATTTGTCCATTTCTATCAGTGATGCCACTCAGATGCTCATCCAGTCACCTGTAATTCTGGACTGTAGCATGTCTTTCTCTGAAGACCACCAGATCTCTACAGATTATTCTGAATTCAAAAGGGTCCAGTCTTCAATACACCAGTGATCTACTGTGAACACTTCACTGGCTTCCTGTGACTGTGTTTATTACATTTAAAACTCTTCATGTTTGCAGACAAAGTCAAAAACTGTTCAGCTGCAGCTTACCCGCCAGCACCAATCAGACCACGGGTCACAGCTCACGCTCTTAGAGTATTGAGCACAACCCAACTTGACCCACCTTTTCTCAAAGATCGAAGAAATACATCAAGATTTTTCTCTGTTTTGGCACTGAAGTGGAACAGATTTCCCTTGATCATCAGAACTGCTGAAACTGTCTTCGAACTGAGACTGAAGACCTTCCTCTTCACTGAGCACTGAGAAGAACAACTCTGTGTTCATGTCAAAAATTGACTTAACTAACACAAACTTCTCCCAAAACATCTTCTCTGTGGGATCAGATACAGCCCATTTGGAGTGGTGGTGGCCTCGTGGGTAGGACACTTGTCTCTGGAAGAAGAGGTCATTTATTTGAATCCTACCTTCAACACACCACCACTGAGCAAGGTCCTTAACCCAGGTTGCTCTAGGGACACTGCCCCCTGTAGTTGGGGAATGGAATTCACTTTGGATATTAGCATTTGCTAAATGCTATAAACATGATTTAATGTCTGGTCGAATCTTAGTCTACTAACAGCTCTTAGTTATTCATCTAGGCTTATTAGTATGAAGGACATGATTTCTTATAGACTACAAGTTACACATATGTCAAATATTTTAATTGTAAAATGTATTTCTTTCCTCCTCTTGCACATGTGTGATTACTACAGTTAATTTTTCAAAAGCAAACATTTCTTGTGATATTCTATTCTGATGTAGGATGTATAAAATAATTTACATTAACATACAATGAGCTAATTTTGTCAATATTAATGAACTGAATGTTATTCAAACCCAAAACCCAATAAAGGCACTTTCTGTAATTTGATTATTCACTTGAACTTTAAACAGGCAAACGAACAAATAACATTTTTTTTCAGTGTTTTCACTGACAAACTTCATTCAGTTTGGTATTGCATTTTTGGAAAATGCCCCAGCTTTTTTGGAAATGAGGTCTGTAATATCAGCTATAATAAGACTTCATTACTAGGCAAGGCACAGTTTTCAATATGAAGAATATTTATAACATTCATGAAGCATAATTTTCAAAGCGAAATTCTGCAATAGAAGGAACGCTATCTAAATAGCCCCGGACCTTCACCTCAATTCTCTCAGTTAATGTATAATGTATATATTGTCGTGCTTTATTTGTTTGTGCATTTGGTTGTGGATCAGAAGCTGAACATGCTTGACTGAGCAAAAAAATTAATTAAGCTCAGTAAACAAAGGGCAGACTCTGAGAATGACCTTAGAGCTTGAAATTGGGATTGCGGTGTTCCAGAGGGAAATGGCAACATGAATCTGATAGAAGAAAAGGAAAACAAGAAGGAGCACTGTGTCACTGGTTTAAGTGCAGCCCTGCATCCACTCCTCCCATAGCAAGCTCACGTCTGTCTCTCAGTGCAGCAGCCAGAGCAAAGTGCACCTCATTAGTGAGCCGGGAGAAGAGACTGAGAGTGACCGGTGTGTACATGTTTGTGTGTTTTGTATGACCGCGAGAGGTAGACCAAGTGTGTTTTGGGGGATACAAACTCTGGGCCCAACTGTGGCAAGAGCCATATAGCATATAGGAACACATGAAGGGTTTTTCACTAAGTGGGTTGAGGGTAAACTTCCAAACAGAATTATTGGAACTGCAAAATACACAGAAAAACACACTTCTCTAGGGAACAATCTTCTTGATATGTTGCCTTGCATGAATGAACTTGTGGGAACAAAACAGAGTATTAGATGTGCTGCATACTTGCTTTTGTTTAAACCCATTTCAGAAATTCATACATAGACTCCAAAAATAGTTTTGTAGGATACAATATATAAGTCTTATATAGCTGTCTGTCCACAAATGTGTTTTTTCATTGACATCATCAACATCCAGCCCGGGCTCATTATCACATTTTACTGATACCGCCTCTTCAGCCACAGTATTGTGGCAATGGTCAATTTGTTTAAATGATTGAACAATGGAAGGTTAATCTTTATGATTGTAAGTGAATGCAGCGTGGCATTATGGGGGGACAAATTGCAGTCAGTTAGGACACACAAAATGTATGATATCTGTTGTTTTAAATAATCTGCTTTTTACAAGAGCTACATAATGTGAGGATTTGTTCTGACATTTCACCAAGGGATTAATCTTAAGCCCAAATTTAAAAGAACTCCCATTGGCAGTTCCCTAGTGATACTGAAATTTAGTTCAAGATTAGGCTTAATCTATGTCTGGGAAACCAAAAGGGCAGTCTAACAAGTAAACAGCTTTGAATCATAATTAGCAAGTTAAAGTCAATAAAGTCATAAACAAACAAAGCGATCAGAGCAAAACATAAATCAGAGGAAAATAATCAACCAGAGAGTAAAAAAAAAAACAGGAGACAAACACACGGCATACAGTAAAATATACTGAAAATACTCCACAAAGTGTTTTGCATTGATCTGGATGTATTTGTACTGGTGAATCTGAGCCATGTAGTTAAATGCAGATGAATCCTATTGGGTTCTTAACAGTCTTTGTGGAGCTGTGGACTGGGTTCCTGGAATGGACCTGAGGTCCAGGTGAGCCTTACAGGAGTCTCATTATAAACTGACAGGTAACTTTTACTGAATTGAAAAACATATTTTTAAAGTTATGCTGTGCAGCATGTCAGCAAATGTATTTTAAAAGGTGTTTTTCAGCATGTTTGTGACATTTGAGCATGTGCATGTGTCCACAGCAAGAAGGGTTTGTCCCGATTGGCTTTTATTGGTTTTTACTGAAGGGCCTGACATTCTGTCTTCTCACCCGTCTGCCCAGATCCACCAAAAATCGAAATTGACGCAGTGAATTACAGGAAATTCACATTGTTCTCACTGGTAAGTCACCAACAGATGATATCACCATTCTCAGCATTTAGAGCAGATCAAGGATACATCTGAGTATCTTAGCTGTTTTTGGTACTTTTGTTCTTAATATTATAGATCAGCTTGGGTTGTAGAAGATTACACTAAGCAAGAACAAACGCATAATGAGAAACTGACAATGACTAATTAAGGAGCCTTCATTTGCATATGGCCCAGAATTTGCAACTGGCTCTGTACTGATGCCCTCACCCCTTTCTCTCAAAAAAATCCCCTTCAGAAAACTGAAGACTTTTCTGAAGGACAGTTAGTCACCATAAAGGCAGAATTTACATTGCAAATCCAACTATTTGCTTTTCAAGCCTGAAGAAAACGAGAAAGTAAAACTTGAATGTCATTCAATGATATACATTAGTATTCAGAATTGACAAGGAAATAAATGACCAAGTTTCCCAGAGTAAACGTGAAGCTTAAGCCTATCCAAGCAACGATTGAGTTTAGGGACATCACAGTTTAACCTAATTAGTGCAGTCTAGACGACCAAAGGGCAAGTGTGTTCTGAAGCCACTAGTCTTCATTATCCCCTACCCCCCTTGTCTTGGCTGTTTTGATATTAGAGGTGCTAAGAGCTTTTGAGTCACAAGGTGAAACAAAGATGTCACATTCAAAACAGTGCTGGAATGATACTTGGTAACCATGGAAGCAAAAAGTTTTTAATAAGAGTTTATCTAACAACATTTTTTATTCCTAGAACACTTTCTATTCATCATGAAATGTTAACAAGTAAATGTCAGCTGGAGATTTCGAGGTCTGCAGAAAATGAAAATGAAATTAAAATGTAAAAACATGGAGATGCAAGGATTTGTGTCGACAGTAATCAAAGGTTTTTAATATGTCGTACAGTGGGGATGCATTTTCTGATTTCTAAGCCGTATTCCTGTGCTCTTGAGAAATGCATTTCACCAAGGTCTTTCATGAGAGTGACGTTTCTATTATGCTTATTTTTGTAGAATAAAAGGTCTGTTTCTGCCAGCTCTGAACCTTCAACTCATCTCAGAAAGCCCTGTTAGCCATAATTGTTCAAGGACTAATTGCCACAGGGAGAAAATGAACTTTCAGTCATGGTAAATGGCACATTTTTTAAAGAATGAACACTCTTTCAGGATATTCTCCCTTTAAAAGGAGCTAAAACACACTGTCATAGTAGGATCTTTCATTGTCTTGTCATTGCACACCCTGTGAATGTGAATGTGCTTTGAAAAAAACTCGAACAAGGTCATGCTTGGTTTAACACTGCCAGCTTTCCGGAGCTCAGTTAGGCTGTTGAAAGTAAAGTACAGTAAAATAGGAAATTGAAGCATCAACAACTGTTGGTATGGTTAGATTAAAGTTGTTAAACTCAATTTGCATACTTTTATATACTTCTAGGAGCCGTTTCGAGTGAGTTTTGCATTATATGTCCCCTTTAAGCAAGACGATACATACGAATCCATGACTCCTGATCTGCATAAACCTGGGGGGTTACTGTATATACACAAGCATCTTGTGTTTAACATGATCAGACATACTAAATAAAATAAGAATAAACACAAACAACATTCTAAACTAAATAGTGCTTCTGTGTTCAGTACATCACTGTGTTCTTTGTGGAAGACCAGTATTACTTGACTCAGTAAATTAAATGATTTGGAAGTTCACAAATCTAAACAATGACTGGAGACAAAGAGGAGGAATCTGGAACTGAACCTCTTGATCATTTTTACTGCTTTCTTGTTTGTTTGCATTTATTCTAATTTGAACTTTGCTTGTAGGAAAACTTATAATCACACGCTGAGAATATTGGTTTAATCAGTTAGCATGGGAGCCTAAGACTTTTGCACAGTACTGTATTGCGAGAGTCCTATACCAAACTACCGTAGAAAAACAGAAATTTTGTTAGAAGTTCTTAAGTTTTCATAGATTTTTAAGTGCAATCCACACTTGCATGAAACACTAAAACAATATTTAATTATCATTATTATTCACTCGCAGGGGCCTTCTAGAATTTTGTCATGTTTTTGGTGTAATGGGAGAAATAGGATGCTGCCAGTAATAAATATTCATGTTAGTGTTTTGGGTATGAAATTAATAGGATGTTATTTGGTTGCATTTTAGCTAGGGATGCTCCGATCAGAATTTTTGCCACCGATACCAAGTACCGATTTTTTGTCTGGGTGATCGGCCGATACCGATGCCGATTCTGATGCTTCAA
>JBBMFX010460427.1:0-17227 GCA_037832545.1 Rhabdalestes septentrionalis
ATAGGTATCTACTGCTGCCTTGTTGACAGACCTCAGTATGGGTCTTGTGTGCACCCATAAGTCTTACGTAACTTTATGGAGCGTGATCGAGCACAGCTGCTCTCAGCCTTGCCATGCCAGAAGCCTCACAGCTCTGTTTATGGAAATCCCCAGCAAAAGGCTGTCTTACTATATCCTCATTATTACTGTAAATACACTGGCCTGCTGCTAGATCAAATAAGCATGACTAAGTCATCTAACTCTGTAGGAATCATTGTGACTGTATCTAATACCTGCAGTTTTTCTGAACTTTTTGCTTTGCTTTGTTGCATGCTCTTGAATTTGCAGTAATACTACAGTGATTGGATTATGCAGCATAAAAATATCATGATTGTACAAAATTGTTTGATCTATATGTTGCTTCTTGTTGTAGTTTTTCTGAGGTTCGATAAGTTGAATCAGACAGTAATGCCTCATAAAAATAACTATAAAAACTATTTTTACTTAATAAAAAATACAAACATATGCATTGTTTGGATACATTGTGGAACCCCAGTTGCTACTGAAAATGAACAGTCAATATATGTTTGGCATTCAGTCTTTTTTTGGCATCCAACTCTCTAACTTTGCATTGTGAAACTGATTTTGCTAGCAGGTAACCTATTCTGCCATAATTAGTCATGTTTAAATTGACTCACTCTTGCCTCAAACCACATCAGGTTAATAAATCATCTCTAGTAGATTAGTTTATGTGCTTTCTGCCATGGTACTCTTATCAGTAAAAAGAAAAAATAACGAAAGAACATTTTATAGCTAAAAACAGGAATAATGGCTATCTTGAGACTTGCCCATATGGTGTCCAAATAAATTAAATAAGTGGCAATAAAAATACTTGACATATGTGTTTTTGTCAGGACTAAGCGTGGACCGGCCATGTGCACGGGCAGTGAAGGTGGACTGCCCATACCCCATGGCTCAAGTGGCAGCACGGGGCAGCATTGTGTGGGCACTCAGTGAGCAGAGGGCTTTGTTCTACAGAGAGGGCCTCAGCAGCTACTGTGCAGAGGGTGAGCAGTGGAAGTACGACAAAGTCAGGTACACATATCTTTTACCATAAAACTGGCTAGTGATAAATGATAGTTCTAGTGTACACTTATTTTCACAACTAGATGAATTGATATCTGCATTTAATGAATAAATGAACATCAAGTGTTGAAGTGAAATTCCCAAGAACATATGACTTAGGCCTGAAATCAAAGTTATCATAGTTCAAAAGATACTAGGATGATGAACGTATTTTACCGAAATGACAACACTGATCTGGCTTTACTTCAAGGTTTCTGATGTAAATTATCTAATATTTGTTTATAAATTATGTTGAATGTCCTTACAGTGAAAATCAGGGTTTGGAGCCCATCTGCATTGCCTTGGGTGAGAAAAACACACTGTGGGCTTTGGACACCAGTGGCAGCCTGTGGTTCAGAACTGGGGTCACAGCTAAGAAGCCCCAGGGCGAGGACGAGCACTGGTGGCAGGTGCACTACACCTTTTAAGGAAGTTGCATTAAACAATGTTTAATTTGAAGGTGAAAAATAAGTGCCATTTCATTGACCATTCCTTTACTGTGATCATTTCTTCCTCCTGTCCCCTGTAGGTCAGCATTACAGATTATGTGGTGTTTGAGCAGGGTGGCCTGTTCCAGACATTGATCCAGGCTACGCAGAGTGTTGCCACAGCCACAAAGGCCCCTGTGGAGCGGGTGGCTGAGCGCCTGCGAGTGGCATTCCTCTCACAGCAGTCCCAGTGCCAACCCAGCCTGGTCAGTGCCAACCACAGCGGTGTGTGGATCGCCTCTGGACGCAATGACTTTCATGTGGCCAAGGGTAGTCTTGTGGGTAAGTCACTCCTTCATCTGAGAACCACTGCTATTCATAGTCCAGCATTTCAAACCCTCATGCACCTAAGACTATTTTCTGTTTATCAAGGCCATTCTGGACAAGATAAGGGTGTATTGGATCAGAAGAAACGCTAAACGGTTTATAGGAGTACAAAATGAGTTTTTCGTTTTGTGTCGCCCTTATTTGATATTCTGTATTTAGGCTCCAGAGCTGCAAGCCACCTTACTCCTTTTCTCAGCATTTTTTAAAATGTTCCCTAAGGGACATATTGGAGGACTATTATACCCAGAGGAACAGCATCTGCTACTAAATGGGCCGTTGTGTTTTCCTCAGCAGTGCCAAACAGAGAAGGTGTGTACATTTCTTTGTACATTTCATAAACCTCAGACTTTGTGTATAGATATAGCAATATAATTGATAGTGCAAAGAAAACATGAAATAACTGTCTTGAATTTCATTGTTTTAAATCTGACTCAGTCATATTTATTGATCTGCAGGAGATAAGATATGAAGACACAAAGGGAATTTTGTGTGAATGTTTTGTTGGATCTCCATTGTTCTCTATAGGGAGCTTCCTGTGGCTAGGTCAGAGCAGGAAAGACCTGTTTTGTATTTGGGACCAAGACCTCCAGATGCGGCCTCTCACTATCCAGCTTCCCCCAGACATAGAGATGGTCCAGCTCTCTGCCTGCCGAGATGCTTTGTGGGGCCTGGACCACCATGGCCGTGTTCACATCCGCACCCTGTCACCCAGCTGCCCGACTGGCATGCACTGGACGCCACTAGATCTCAGCCAACTTGGTATGTCGACATTAGTAAAAAAAAAAAAAAAAAGCTACGTCAGTAGATTATGTGAGTTGAATCTAGGCTAACAGAGTGCCGAACTACAAGCTACCTATAAGGTTGTTCAGGTTCTTGGAATGTTCAGTTTTAAAATTGGTGACTCAAGACACTGATCATTTGAAGAGTACTACTTTCACAGAAAACATTTCTTCAGTATTCTAGACTTCTGTCAGTGGAACATTGGAAGCATGCAAATTAGTGTTAGTATTTTATTTAATCTGATATTTAATTTGATATAGAAAAGGAGCAAATAATGTACCTTTTAAAATGTTTTCAACAGTACACAGGTGGCTTATATATCTGTAAACTGTTTATTCAAAATTCTTGCAAAATTTGTGCCCAAATAAGTTTTCTTCAGATATATACCATTACAAAATGTTTTAATTTGCACTGTTAACAATTACAATTACTGGTTCATGTAACAGAAAAATAATCCAATTTGCTAGGTTTCTCTAGAATGTCTTTCATCCGCCACTCTGAGGGACACTTTATGCATCTCAAAATCTGAACTATGCATAAAGCTTGAAAAATCAGTGGGATGTAGTGGTGCTGAAATGAAAAACAAAACAGATTTGTACAATATAAGAATTTATTGCCATATCTTATTTCAGGCACAGTGTAGTGAGTTACATTATGCCCAAAACACTAATAGAAACTACTAAATCAACATGAATAATCAATTTAAAATGATTAAGAATTTATGCTAAGCATAATTCATACCAGACCATACCAGACAATCATACTGAACACAGTGATTAATAATCATAGTCTCAGTTATGGGTTTGTGACATCTTTCCATTTGTTTAAATTTTTCTAATTTTGTTTAAAGTAATTTAAGGGGTTTTATGAAAAAAATCCCTCACTATATAACTGTACCTGTAACGTTTGAATCATTCAGTCTGATGTTGAGTGAGTCTTCTTGCCTCATTGAACTTATCTACTTTCAATCCATCTAAGGTTGCCTGTCCACCACTGACCTGCTCATGTCATCATTTTCATTGTCAGCCCTTTACCTTACTTCTTTGGCAAAATAGCAGTCACGTGTCATAAGAACACATTATATCCACAAGCTTAGTGAGATCTGTGGTCACAGAATGGGTGTGTTTTGCTCTGCACAGTGATTGGTGGGATTACAGGCCAGTTAAATGTTCAGACAGCTAGCAGGGGTTTCATATATCGAAAGTGTGGATTTGTTTATATTTTTACATGAGCATGTGGTCTTGCATAACACCAATAAGTCAGGCAGACAAATGTCAGGCTTCAAGGCAGAAAAAGAGCAAAGTACATCTAATGCTGCTGATCCTGTGAATGTTGTATTGACAGAGTAATAACAATCCGAGTAAAGGAATCCACCAAGAAAGCATTTCATCAAGGGCATTTGCCTTCAGAAACACACATTCAGCAGGTTCCATTCCAGTACTTTTCTTTCTCTACCGGTCTCAAGTTTACATTTAAATACAGCTCATGCCACGGATAAGTCAAGGAAGCCAACTATGTCTCGAGATAAAGAACCACATCAAACTTGATATCTACCAATGATATAGGTATTGACTTTGGAAAAGAAATTCTTAAAAATGGTTGAAGCTCTATAACAGCAGATCTGACACTATCGATGTTACATCACAACTGATTCCCTTATTCCCTGTCATCCTTCAGTTAGAAGATTTAAGCTCCGGTTAACTGAGAGCACAAACCTCCTGCAGTCTAGTGTTTGTTTGAAAGTGTGCAAATGTGTGGTGTTGTGAAGGTGGTGGGGCTACAGATAGGCAGGATCATGTGATGGGAGGCAGCTGTAGCCATTCCTGTTTTGGACGGTGTGGACATGTAACAGGGTGAAAGACGAGCTCTGGACAGCCTGGGCATTCAGGATCATTTTTAGAATGCACACAGGACGTCAGAGTACACAGTGTTTTGGAGGGTGTCAGA
This sequence comes from Rhabdalestes septentrionalis, assembly GCA_037832545.1. Classification (NCBI taxonomy): domain Eukaryota; kingdom Metazoa; phylum Chordata; class Actinopteri; order Characiformes; family Alestidae; genus Rhabdalestes; species Rhabdalestes septentrionalis. Next base: position 4,647 of record JBBMFX010460427.1, read on the forward strand.
TGACATATAATGCCCTATTCATTATATGTCATAGACATTAATATTTTCTGCATAGGTTTAGACCAGAATAGAGTAGGGGTGAGTTGATGACTGCTATGTGAGAATGTTGAATTGATCGTTGAATAGCTAAGCAGTATGTCTAGAAAACTGTCAAAGGTCAAAGGCTCAAGACCACTGGTGTGACAGCATGAATTGGTTCTGTCTGCTTTTTCTTGAAGTGCTTGAGTGTCTAACAGAAGGTAGATTGGAAGGTGAAAGGTACATCGGCTCTTATTTAGGTAGATAGGATTTAGTTAAAATCTGCCAACCATCTTCACTAATCTCAGGCATGTCAGAAAATGTTTCTAGGAAACACTGCAAATGACACAGGATACAGAAATCTTGCGCAGGAACTAATTCAGTCTTTGCTAATGCTCTCAGTTCACACTGCAGGAATTAAATTTTTGGTTTACAATTTATCACGCAAGTGTCATGAGTGCAGTCAGTGCTGATTACTGATTATCAACTGTACAGAAAGGTCATGCTGTAATGTAACAGTATGACGAGAGCCACTATCATTCTGATTAAGACTCTTGGATGCAGAACTGGTTAATGTTTTTGTGATTAGAGTTCAGAGCTTTCATTTTCATCAACGTGCTTAATCATGTCATATTTGTTATTACATCTCACTGTATTGCTATGGAATAGAACCTAAAATGGCTTTGGAGACCACAGGTATAATGAATTGAGGGTACTGGGTAAATATGGTACTCCTGTTTAATCACTGATTGATGGAGGAGTTGGGAGAATGGGCAGCAAGTGAAAATGAATTGCCAGATGCTGGCATCACGTCAAAACTTGACCTTTTATCTTGCAAATGTGCTAAATGACGGTATTCACAAAGGTTTATGTAATGGGAAAGCTTTCCAAACAGTTAAAAATGTCAACATTTTGAGGAGTGGAATTGTGGAACTCTGTGTTAGGAGGGGTCAGCATACATGCTGCCAGTCACTTCAGGTTAAAAATGTTTTGCTTTCCGTTTTTGGCCTTTGGGTATATAGAATGGTTCTCTCTGTGTTCTCTCCTTTTCTCATACACACCTGCACAGGGCATGTGAGACTTCTGAGCTTCTCTTGCGGCAGTCAGAATGTGTGGGCGTGTGATGCCAATGGCATGGTGCATTTCCGAGTGGGAACACAACCTCTGAACCCCAGCATGATGCTCCCAGCCTGGATATGCATTGAACCGCCTGAGCAAGTATGCAGTCCTGGCCTATCTTACACATTTTTTACAAGAGGCAACTGTTCACTCAGTATTTAATTTTGACATACACATCATAAAAAAGAAAATCTAAATATTCACCATCTCTGAGGATAACTAACTATAGTATGATAATGTATTTGTATTGTGCAGTGTTAGGGTGGCAGTGAAGGTAGCTCAGTGGGTGGCTCCAGGGAGACTGACCCTGTAGCTGGGGAATGGTAGCCACTTTGGATAAAAGTGTCTGCTAAATGCCGCAAATATAAATGTGTTATGTTAAGTGCTTTTTATTGTGTGTCATTGAGCTTAGTGTGAGAATAGTTTAACAGGATTTGCTTGTCTGTTTCTTTTTTTTTCACAATATTACAGTGTGTAATTATATTGCCAGGTATCATTGATAACTGAATGAATTCCCAAATCTCAACCGTTTACTTGAAATGAACATTGGAACAAGTCTTTAGAAACACTGAATTTAATGAACATTCATCTAATGTGCCATTTTCCTTTGAGCAGCCTGTTGGTGTGCATTTGGTGAGGGTTCAGACCAGTCCTAATGACCGCATGCTGTGGGCTCTGGACAGCCGTGGTAATGTGCATGTGCGCACAGGCATCACGGAGGAAATGCCTGTTGGAACAAATTGGGAGCACATCCCTGGTAAACCATCACTATGTCCTTGTAATATTTGTTAGTTTTTTTCCTGGCTTAAAATATGCAATCTGAATTTTGATAACATCAACATGTACCAGCGGGTGGGGAAAATTAATATTCATGAATATGTTTCACCTCCCTGGTTTACCATTCAAAAAGCACCCAAACTGCTAATTTACAGTTCAGCTGAAGGGTAGTGCTACTTTATGCACGCTAATTAGGCCTATTAAGATTAGCTACCTGGCTCGGGTTTTAAGGTACAAAACAAATGACAAGACCTCTCCATGTTGCAGGACTCCAGGCCAGTCAACTGATGGTCAGCACAAGAACTGTCTGGGTGCGCTGTCTCAACGGTGCGGTGGCGCGGCGATATGGAATTTCAGAAAAGAATCCAGCTGGAGACTATTGGAAGAAGGTGCCAGGCTTGGTCAGCTGGCTAGCAGGTGGGCTAACAGGGATATTCTGTTTAAAATGCTATCTGTTCATTAAGCTTGTAGAAAGATTTTAGCATAAGCACATTTACACAATGTTGGTTAGCTATCGTTTATTTTTAATAATTCTAGCAATGTTGCAGCTGGTGGAATGGTGGTTAGGGAGTTGACCCTGCCATCAGAAGGTCATTGGTTCGAGTCCCAGGATTGCTAGTGGCACCATTGGGGGTAGCCTTGTGCAAAGTACTGTCCCAAAACACAACTCCCCGGGTGATGTTTCACTGGATGCCTGCTGCTGTATTTGGGTGAATGGGTTAAAAGCAGAAAAGAATTTTGCAGTTTTCATGTGTGCTCTGTGGTGCTCTGCTGTTGTGTGTTCATGTGTGACCAAAGGACACTTTACACTGACACAATGTTAGGCTTTCCTATAATTCAGCCCTGGCACCTAAGTACAACTACCATTGAGTTGATGAGGGTGTGTTAAGGACATGACGACATGCACAACCAGAGTAGTTTAGGATGGTCATTAAGAATTGGTTGCAAACTAGCTCATTCTACTTTACAGCATATTTTACAAAGTGGTTAAATGAATTAGCATGATGCCTCTTTCTTACAGTGACTCCTATGGATGAGCTATGGGCGGTCACCACAGCTGGTGTTCTTACACAGCGGCTCACCAAGACACTGCCACACAGTGTGAGCAAAAACCAAGTCAACACTGGTTCTCTCAGTGGGGAGGAGCTTGAAGAGGAATGGGAAGTGATTTAGACACTTTGACTGAAACAGATGTTATTGTAAAAACAGTTCTGTTTTGTTTACTAGTGGACACTTTACTCTTTTTATTTTTAACCTGTGTACAGAAGTGATAATGGTTTGAATGCACATAGTAAACAATTCCTTATTTGAACTTGAGTATTTAGCAGGACAGGCTCATCAGGGTCCGTAGTTTTACTCTCTTAGTGCACCTTGTGACAGAATATTTTGTTTTGCTTTAATCAAACCTCTATTTATTTTTTAAATTGTATACTAGCAAGATTGATTATTTTATGATTTTCAGGATGCTGACAATTCCCAGTGCACTTTAATGTGAACTTGTCTCTGATTATGATATATAAATAGTATCTGCAACAACCTGGACCCATGTTTATAAAGTGTATTGGAGTAAGATTGCACACCTAGGATCAGGAGAAAGCTGAATTCAGAACTGATGATCCACAGCTTGCAGAGCAATCCGAGCTGCAACCATGGTGCCCAACAAATGCATTCATTATAATGCAAGGCTCAAACCTGAATGCTAGGTGAGCACACTTACTGTGAAAATATGCTAAATTTGAGTTCTAGTTTCCACTGTAGGGTATTTGCAAAGCAAGGGTGTTAAAGGGATTCAGAGTAAAGGCTGACCATTAAGAAGGTACTGGAAGTGAGATTGTTTGTAAATAACACTAGTTAAATACTTCATGTTAGTGTTTCGCACATATCTGCACTTGAATCAGATAAAGAGCATGGTATCGTTCTTACCTTCATATTAACCAAGGCAGCGTTAGGCATTCAAGTTTGTATGGTAATATGTAATTTACAAGGATGGCCCATCTCTTAACACATAAAATGTAAAAAGATAAGTTTGCTATTTGCATTAAAGATGCAGCATATGTGTTTTTGTTGTTGTTTTTTTATACAGTAACAGTGTATCAGCAGCTATTAATGAATGCGCATATTTGAGCACATCAGGCCTTGTTTATGTCCCGGAGAATGCAGTTCTGAATTCCGAAATGACATTTTACAGTCTGCAGAGCAACCGGAGATGTCACAATGGTGCTCAATAAACTGCCTAGCTAAATAAGTGAAAAATCAAGTAAGACAGACCAACCCATCCATTGACTACAAGCTCTTTTGTGATGAGCCAAAAGCAGAAAGAATATCAACTCTGGCATAAAGCTGAAGCTAAACTCTTCCTACATGATAAAAATTCCTGGGATCTTTGGTTAAATATAATGACTGTTACCATGTTTACTAAATTTGGTGTGCTATTCTGCATTTCGGGATGTTTGGATGAACTTTATGAAGCATATATAAGAAATCATGTTTGAAAACCTGTACCTTGTAGATCTACTTGAATAGTGTACAGTTAGATATTGTAGCCCATCTGTTAACATAATTTGTGCTATCTATCATCTAAGCATTCACCAGTGCTCTGATTCTGACCCAGGTTGCCTGTAGCTAGATATTTTATATGGTCAACAGTACACATGTGGTCAGTACCTGAGCAAGGGCATGTGGGTTAGAGGAGGTGTCTGAACTCCTAGTAGGCCATGGCTCTGTAGAGGTTAGGATTTTCCCACATCTATTACTGAGTTTAGCTCATTAGGTTGTGGCTAATTAGTTACTGAATTGAAGCAGATGTGTTTAACAAGATGGAGGACTGATCTTTGCACTGCTTTGGCCCTTCAGGACCAGCGTTTTACTCATTTAATGCAAAGAGAGACTGACAAAACATTTATGATAACAGATGGACTGTACGCCTGTCTTTTTAAAATGCCTTTATTTGCATCTGTAAATATTACAGCAATTCACACATTCACCCAGAGCTGATTTAGAATGCCTGTACAATAGATGATCATATCAGATCTCCAGTAATTTCATCCCTCGTAAACAGGGCTTAAAACACGCTTACATAGATATTCCCCATTCGATCACATCCGCACATTGACAATAGAAAGAAGAGTATCCTGGAGGTGGGGGAGGTGTGTTTTTCCTTTTTTTTTCATTGTATTTTCTGTTCAATAACTTATTCGGTAGACTGACTAGTGCAACTGAAGTCTTATACTACACCACATTTCAAGCTGCTAGGTTGATAGAAGCTATCACAGCCTGTTTTAAGTGAACTGTATTTTAATGCTGGATAAGCCATGTAGAGAATGCACCTTCATAATTAAGTAAATTGTAGCTCATTTAATATGACGCTAAAATAATGGGCCGATGTTTGATATTTTTCTGTGTTCTTTCAAGCTTTGTGAAATTACTCATTATGTTTTGGATTGTGGGCCCCTCCTAAATGTTCATTATGCAGCTATGGCATTGTCATAATAGTGTGCTGATAGTTTCTTTCATTTATTGCTGTTCAAATTTTTTACATGTTAAACTTTGCCTTTAATTCAGGGGCTCCCATGCTCCACTTCTCCTACGACCACAATACTGTTGCTGACAGTAAAACGGTAAGCGCTTTCAGACTTTTCAGAGTGAAATAATTAACCATGCTTTATCCTCTGCTGTATTTATGTCATGTAGTCTATACAAACTTCCCAAATTAAAAAGTTAACAAAAGATGTCTTGACTCATTATTATTATAGCAGGTTGTTACAGGTATAAAAGTGTCAGAGTAGAGGCCCCACGTTCTGGAATGGTGTTTTTTTCCTTCCCTTTTTATTCTTTGTTTTTTCAATGTTTTGTCTGTTTTTTGTTTGTTTTGTTTTGTTTGTTCTGTTTTTTGTTTGGTGGAGGGGGGTTTGCTTATTTTTGTTATGGAAAGTGGTGTTTTTGGTTTTTGTTCACTTTTCTATTTGGGATTTACTTAATATTCCTGGTTATGCACTGCGGCTGACCTTTGTCGTCTCCATCATTGAAAAAAACGTCTCTTTTTGCAAAAATAAACTTTTAATAATTTCACAAGAACTATCGCACACACACATTCATGTATCTATACAAACTAATTATTCACATATGTACAGTGCTGCTCTGCTCTACCAGCCCCACTAATGCAGTCTGAACTCTGGGGGTCTGAGGACACGCGGCAGCGAATCCAGCAGTTCCGAGCGTGCGGACAGCAGCGTGCGCGTGCATAGCACGAGCAGCGAGGGTGGCGCGCGTCCGGATAACCAGCGGTACGCGCGCTCTCCGAGCAGCGGCGTCCAGTGCGCCGCGTCCTCGAAAAGCTGCAGTCTCTTGCGGAAGCGCAGCGAGGGCATGAAGAGTAGGAGGTATCCGAGGCAGGCGCGCCGCGCTCCGTCACCGCCGGCCCCGCAGAGCTCCGTCTGCTCCAGCAGGCTGTCCAGCGGCGTGTCTCCCGCGCCGTCCGTCACATACGGACACGCACCGTTAGCTAGCAGCGACAATAGGCACTCTGAGCGCCCCAGCTCGCACGCGACGTGCAGCGCTGTCTTGCCCCCGCTGTGCACGCACCCTCTTCCGTCCAGGAAGGCGCCCCGCTTGTCCTCGTTCAGCTCCGCCGCAGCCTCCAGCATCATGCCGAGTATGGCGTTGCGCTCGTGGCGCACGGAGAGCGCGAGGTGCGGCGCGGCGCTGTCCGTGCAGTTGCAGCAGCGGAAGCTCGTGCTCGGCGCCTCGAGCGCGCGCGACGTATAGGCACGCAGGAGGTGGCGCGCGTAGGCCTGGTGGTCGTGCACGAGCGCGTACAGCAGCGCCTCGGAGGGCGTAAAGGCGCGCGCGCGCCCGTCTTCTTCCCAGTGCAGGGCCTCGGTGGCGCGCATCTCCTCCAGCAGCCAGACCGGCCTCAGGTCGCGCATGGCGCGGTAGAAAGTGAAGGAGCTTCGCTGACACTGAGACTCGGATTTATAGTCCTCCCGGGCGCGCCACGCCACTTCCAGGGGCATCACCGTGTCAGGCTCTCCAAAAACACCTCACTGAGATACAGGGATCTTTCCAGTTCAGTTCTCACTGGGTGGCTTTTATTTACTCTTTCTTTCTTAGTCTCTATTGCTTCACACACAATATTTTTTTTACTTTTAGTGTGACACAAAAAACACCTGCAGTCTCTTCCTCCACTGACTGCAGCTGTCTTGCACTCTCCTCCGGTTCTCTCTGTTATTTCTGTCGAAGCTCCGACGCGCTCTGTGGGCATCCACTGTAACCAGCGCATCCCAAACCCCCTACAGCCGGCCGGCGCGCGCCTCTTATACCCTCCTCCCCTCCTCCCCCTTCACCTGCCCCTACACGCGCGGTGACGTCACGCGGGTGAACACCGCCCTGTTCTTTTCCTTTTTAGCTGAGAGCCGCAGAGTCCCGCATAGAGAGCATTCATCACATACCTACTGAAATAATACAGCGTGATCAGACTGAGGGGGCTTCTCGCCTTACCGCTGTCCCCTTCTCCAGCCACTCATCAGCTGATTTAATATGGCAATAAATGGCCATTTTCGTCTTCTCGAATACATGGAACGCACGTGTGTGTGTGGTGTAATATATATGAAGTGTACTTTCATATAAAATGAACTAAATTACTTTTCTGGGCGTAGACTCCCGTGCCACGGGAATAAGCTTTTTGTGCTTTTAGTAAAGGTACCATATTCCAAGACAGTTTTTGGAAGTATTTTAAGCGTTCTAGTCCTGTTGGCTCCAGCATTAAATGTATTAATACCAATAAAACTTATTTGTATCAGCTGGACCCTAAGAACAATTTGTGCATTTGGAGGTACATTTATATTGTGCAGTCTTAGCCTAAAGTATGGGACATACGTATATGACATATATTTTTCAAGCACATATTTAATCCTTTGTTCTTTATCAAGTAGCACGTGTAAATCACTGCATAAATGGAAATGCAGTGCCTTATTCTTACCTCCCTTCAGTCTACAAAGCTCTCAATAACAGTCATCCTTTGATTCACGCCAAAAAGACATTTCTAATAGAGTGTATTTATTTTAACAATATATCCTCTGGCACATTTATATACTAGCGAGTACTAGCAAGTTTAAAAGTGAGCTTAAACTAGAATAATCTAGACTGTTTTGCAGTGTCGCTTGTGCTGATGTCAGAAACAAAAGGTTAACTGCGTCACCTAGCGGGTGATCACTGAATAACTGGTCCGAGTGTCTCGAGAGCTAATGAAATTGCTTTTCAAAATATTTTAAATTAACCCATATTAATTAAGATGGATAAAAACGTCAACAAGTTTATATTTGTATTAAAGTACAAAAATATTTACATATACCTATATACTGCATCCATACACAATATATTGGAAAAAATTACAAAAAATATTAATTCCACCTTGAGCATGGTCTCGAGCCCAGGACCTCTAAAGGCATGTACCTGCTAAAGGCATCTAACTGCTGGGCTACCAGCACCACCAGTACTAACAATTAATAGTTAGATATCCAAACGATATGTAACCTTGTCTTGTTTGAACACATATGGGATTCCAGCCTTCTATCTGCAATCAGAAAGAAGTGGTTTTCCTCTTGTTTTGTTCTATGTACATAGGTGGTTTACTGAGCCTATTGAAACTGGGCAAGCTGGATTTTCAACATAGTTGTGTTACTGTATAGAATTTGATACACACCTTCAACCCAGTGTGACCCTCCAGCTCACATTTCTATTGTATTTTTCTACATCATTTTAACACTGCGGTTGCACTTTGCATTGTGTAAAAGTCTCGTAAGGAACAGACCAATAGAAATGGTCCAAAAACTTTAAATAAAAAGATGTGTACATTAGAAGTTCAGGGTATTTTAGCCTTCTTCTCTGTAAAACTTTGATATACTTTTTTGGATAGCAATGATAGCTAGAATCCTTTGCTTTTTTGGTCCATTTATCATGAATGATTAACACATTGTAAAGGACAGCTGCTGCATTCAAATGATGTAGATACAGATGTACATACATGAGATTTTATGGACGGCAACAATACGGGCAAAACATTTATAAGGTTAAAGAATGTGCTAAAAATGTACAATCAACTTTTTGCTCATCTGGAAAGAAAGGTCCATCATATTCCATCCAAGGTATGCAAATTAGCATTGCCCGCATGTTTTTAGATTGTTCCAAAATAATTCTATTAAGAAATCTTTAAGTTCATGTGTGACATTCATGCAATTTCTTTCTGTCATATTAAGTAGAATGTAATTTTATAGCTTTTACAAATTTTTCATACATGACCAGCAACTTCATTACCTACCCTCTATCTGTACTCATTGTTCATTTATCAGTTCCACTTACTGTGTAGATACACTTTGTAGTTTACCATTATAGACTGAGGTCTTGATGAAGGGAGTAAATGGGGAAAACAAATGATGCAGAGAAACAGATGGACTACAGTCTGTAATTGTAAACTACAAAGTGCAGACCATATTGATTTTTGATCAAGATGGCAAAAGGAAAGGATCTAAAAGATTTCAGGAGAGGGTTCACCCCTGGGGTGCGGATAGCAGGAAGGCTTCAGTCACAAAAAACGTTCAGCTAGCTAGTGTTTCATAGGAACAGTGTCTAAATTCACATCTGTTCTCAGTGCTTTAGCACTACATGTCAAAATAAAAATATGGCCTTTATAGTAAAACCTTGCCCAAAAGAACACCTTCATGAGGCAGTTCTAGAGTTAAATGTGTGCTAAGGCACAGTAAATTTGATCTGATTGGTTTTGCTGTATCAAAAACTAACTTTGATCGTTTTCTTTTTGATTTCTCACCATCTGTACAGGGAACTTTGCCTTTAAAGTGTTAATCAGACACAAGCCATTTGTTAGACAAAATGTAGTTTAACACTGCTTTTACTCTAACAAGAGCTGTCTAGGACACAGCAAATTTTCTGCATGAAACTGAATGCAATATCCATATTGGCTATGTGGCAATTTTACTAGAACAAGTTAACTGGAAAGTGAGTGAAAAAGCAAAGGATTAACACAGGGCTGGGTTCCATAGAGCAGTCTATGATGGCAAAAAATGTAGATAGCAACAACAGTCTTCACTTCTCTAGACTGTATGTAGCCAGCATAGCCAGACATTCAGGGTTAAGTGGGATTACTGTTAGTCTTTTTTTTTTCCCCAAAAACTTATTACAGTAATATGACTCATCAGGTTACATTTCATGAGAAAGAGAAAGAAGGCAATTGTTGAGTTTAATCAATATCTTCAGACACAAAATACACATTTCTTTCAATTTAAAGATCCTCCCTATAATGTAAGAGTTCTTGGTAGAACCCTCAAACTGATAAAAGAACTGTACTTTAATTAAAATGTGTTTCCAAGTTTCTTCACCCACATCTCATGTACAAAAACTGTTTAGGGAACTAAAATAATTATTCGGTGGCATTTCCTAAAGAACCCAATGACACATTTTATAAGAGTATAATAAAATGGCAACATTTGAGAACTGCTGTCTGAAGAATGTTTAAAATCAACAAAACATGAAATGTCAAGGCCAACATAATTGAGTGCTCTAAAACACCAAACTGACAATAATTAACTGACAGTAATTAAATGTATAGATTTTTAAAAGATTAATATTAATCAGAAAAAAAATTTTATCTGAAAATGTAGTTTGATAATGAAAGGCAATTGTTGCTAAACAATGAACAGTTGTACAGTTAGTGATGATCTCATACACAGCACATCCTCATATTTCATAGTTTGGTGAATAGCTCCTTTGCACATCAATCTACCTCACAATTTTAGCTCAGTTGCACATTTCTTTCATTGTAATTGAACAATTGATATTTGTCCACATCTGCACACTGTAAATGTTTACCATGATTTCACAATATTTAACAGTATTGTTTCACAGAAAATATTGTACTGATAATATTACAGTAAAATCAATGTAGGCTATTGCAATCTCTGGTCAACACAGCAAAGTAAAATAAATTATACGGTTTTAAATTACACTGGTTTCAGTGTGCTTTCCCCCATTTAAAACTACTTTTGCTTTCATTCGTGTTTGCGTAATTTGGCGCTCACCATTAAGCATGTACAGTTTAAGACGCCTACACAAACACAGAGTATAGTGCGGAGGTAACTTAAACATTATTGTTTGAGTGAACGTATCATAATTTGTGTGTTTATTTTGGTGTGCGTCTCAAGCTAGTGGGCTAACGGTCATACTGGTCTGTTTGCTAACAGACTCTAGCACATAAGGCTTCTTTGTGTGAAATTAAAAAAATTAAATAATCTGGTTTTAGGTACCAGGCTTTTTCATCTTTGGAATGGACAATATCCACTTACCACCTTCCCACTATTTAATTCCCAGCCTGTTTTATGTCCCTGCCTGCTAAGCTTTAGATATCTGGTGAACAATGTTCCACTGTAAATTTTGTATGTGTGACTAGTATGTGTGTCTGAGACAGTTATTCAGTTTATTCAGCACACATACCAGTGCTGTATTTTATGTTCAGTCGTTGGTACCACAGATGTATGTTACATTTAATGATTTCTAAACAGGCATGTGCCACAGCTGCAGATGTGCAGAAGATAGCGATGCTACCAAGCACACCTTGTTTGATTGTCCAAGTTACTGTTGATATCTCTTTTACATATTAATATTTTCCAGCAAAAACAAATATCCCAAAATTAACAAAAAACTATTTAACACATACATGTTCATGGTGTTTTTCCCCAGTAATATTTTCTAATTGACATTTTGAGAGTTATGCTAGTTGTTGTCTGTGTGTTAGGTGGAAAAAATCATTTCTACATTCCAAGGGGATGGGCATTGTCTTATTTACAGAATGTAAATAAATGTGAAAGTAAGACATGACCTATGCCTTGAGGGGGTTTTAAAAACAGATCAAGAACATTTGTTAGTAGGGGAAGGGGAGGTCACAGTTTAAAGGCATTTAAATGTTAATGCAGTGTTCCTCTTCATATGACATTTGTCTATTTTAGGTGATGAATCCTAGGACTTGGATGCTATCAATTGAAAGACAAGTTGTGATGGGACCATACAACACTTTAACTTGTGGGACAGCAGTAGTGTTTTCAAGCTATTATAACTTCAATATGCATTATCCCGAGGATGGTTAATGCACTCTGGAGTTCATTCAAAGTTATTGCCAAAAGATTTGCTATTAGCAAAACGTGTACACACCCCAGCTAAAATGGCAGGTGTTTTAGGGGAAAAATAATGAGACTTCAATAAACCATTTCAAAACTTTTCTGCCTATAAACTTGACAATTCAACAGATGATGACAATTAAATAAAACAAACACATCTGTTAGGGGAAAAATACAAAAAAGGTGAGCAAAAGTCATATTGTACAACATATTGTAAATAAGTTGGTACTTTGTGCAAATGATAAGAAAAACATATTGCATGGGATGGGCTGGTGAGAGACACTGTAACTACTAGGGGTGTAGACAAATACAAATACGTTATTCGGATTGGCACAAATAACGTGTTGTTTTTAACGAATACCATATTCGGACAAATACTTTAAAAATATTTGTATTCCGGACGCCCCAACCCCCCTCCCTCCGTTACACACTCGCGTGGTTCGGGACTCGCCCTGCGATCAGAAAGTCGTGGGTCGATCCTCCAGA
>JBBMFX010460644.1:0-17222 GCA_037832545.1 Rhabdalestes septentrionalis
GTCTCGTCTTTTTTCGTCAACAATAATGCATGTTAATTTAGTCTTAGTCAGCATCTTTGGACACTGTTGTCATCTCGTCATCGTCTCGTCTTATTCATGGAAAAAAAAGGTCGTTGACGAACATATGTCGTCTCGTCTCATCTGACGAAATTAACAATATGTTAAATGATAAATAAGAATTTATTTGCAATTATTTTCGAGCCCAAACTAGTGCCTATAGCAATTCCGGACATTTTCATCTTGTAATATAGCATATCTGCTTAAAATGTATATTTCAATTTTTCTTACTGTACACAAGGATATTCATGTTTTGTAAACTTTTCACCTATTAAATAATTATTTAATTTCTTGGGGTAGAGATTGGTGATACTGGAGGGCTTCTGCAGTGAAATCAGCTCCCAAAAGTAAAAAAAAATACTCCAATACAGCTTTCAAGCAGTTTTAACAGTTTAAAATTAAATGTTTTCTCAGTGTCAGACAATGTCTCACACATTTTGAAGTAGCATAACACAGAAACCAAACCCAGTTTGTAGCACGTCACAATGTTTTCCCTTCTGGAGATGTATTAACCTAGTTGATAAACAGGGTGCTAGCTAAACTGTCTGTTTATGGTGGGAGGATTTTTAAACAGTGTATATGTTGTTGGATCATCAGTAAATGTTTTGACACAATTTTACATTTTACTTTTTGACAAATGTTTTCTGTTTTCTGTTGTCTAATGTAACATGTTATTATATTGCTAATTAATTTAGGAACTGCTCATTTTATTTGCTTCCTCATGTAAGAAAAGTCATATATTCATCAACATGTTTAAGCCACATATTTTGCTATAAAACTGTATTTTATGTTGTCAGCTACACTTTTTATTCAGTCACCAGTTTATCCAGTTTTATACAGTACTGTGGGTTTCTAGTATTGAATGCACAAATTCTCAATACAAATTATTGTAGCTTAAAGGTACTCTAACTGAATAAATAATGTTCTGTAGTTTTTAGTGTGTCATCTGACTGTAAATCTGAATTGTACTGAAGTAGCTTGTTAAGATAATAGTTAACTGTGTTGCTCCTATATAGGTTACACAATTAGTAATGACAAATAATTACAGTTTTACCCATTATAACCTGAATTTTCCTGGCTATTACCACTTTGAGTATGCTATCAGAGTTTCTGCACAGGCTGGCCATGATAACAGTCACTGTGTCCCGTCCCAGGAGGCACAGTAATAAACTGCTGAATGTTTCATCTGCAGTGCTTTTATTAACAGGTCATGGGAGTTTTTTGGCAAGCTGAAGTCCCCTGAGTCAGGATGGTTAGTATCGAGAAAGATATTAGTACCAGCTGCACTGACATACAGAATCCTTTTGAGGGCTTCTCGGTCTGCTCAGCCCAGGTACTTTGCACTTGATATAAGCACTTTTTCCTTCTGGCTTTGTCCAGGAGAGTTCAGTTTGTTGGACTGTCAATCCCAGCATAGTTTCTGTGATTAACAAAATCAAAAAAAGTATTATTATAATTTTTTTGTTAGTTTGTAATTTACTTTTACCATCCTTCATATGGTACCTTACCTATATTCATAAAAAAGAAAAGAATATATGGGGCTGCAGGTGTTTTCATCTTGTTGTAAAATGGACAGTGTGTGATCAGTAAAGAAAACCCTATTTCACCTTCTGTGGTGTGCAGGAACATGAATGTTGAAAGTAACTTTCAGACAAAAAATAATGATGTCACTTCCTGAGGTGAACAGATCTTGGCTGCCAACATTATTGCTTTAATTCGTTACTTCATGATAAGCTGTGTCTTATCATGCAAAGCTTTGTAATAGGTGTTTGATGTTCTGACTGACAATAAAGGAGTCACTTATTCTTCTTTTTTCAGTCCTTACTGTGAACACACAACAGCACGGCACACAGTGTGAAATTGTTCTCTGGATTTAACCCATCCATCAAGTGAAGCAGCAGGCAGTCAGCTGAAGGTTCTAGGTTTATTTCCCAGTCCTGGGGAGGGTCTTGTCTGTGTGGAGTTTGGATAAGCAGCATGGAAAATGAAGTTAGTCTTAAGTCAGGTTGTTTTTCATATTTAGCCTATTATCATTCATTCAATGTGCTTTACAGGAATATAATAAAACACAAAAGAGAATGAAATTTAAAAAGAGAAGAAATAACATCAATAAAATAAGATTGAAGTTGCAGTGGAAGTGCAGATGTTGAAAAACATGTAGGGGGGAGTTGGGTGTATTTTAAGGGATTTTACCGTGTTTAGTTTCATTCCTATTCAACCCTAGACGTATTGTTGCTTTTAATCATTCACATTGTGGTTATGTTATTGCACTATTATTAAGATTAAAAAGAGCTTCATGGTGAGATCAGTTTTACGACTGTGTTATAAATAAACCGTGCTAAGCAGATATAAGAGACACATTTAACCTACATTAATTACATTCATTTTTTATTTCTAAATGATTATAAATGTAGTACATACAAAGTGTAAATTAAATATTTGTTGCACAGGTCTTTGCTTTTCTACTTCCACTTTGTGCTTCTTATGCGCGTGGTGGTGCGCTAAAGTTCCCAGATGACCTAAAATGAAAAAGCACATGGAGGCCCGTACTCAACAAATGACGATTTTGTGATCAAGAGCCTAATAGAAATGCCTGAAAATAAATAGAAAAAATCTTTACATTCACATCCAGTATTAGATAGGAAAGTTTTTTGCTTCTACAATGAGGTTGATATTTTGGAAATATGAGGGGTTTTTTTGAATAAGTAATACTAAACTAGAAAGCTAGAAAGTGCCCAGCTTGCACCTTCTATTTAAACTTAAAATAAACAACCAAACTGCCTACAGCGCTTATTGTCAGCGCATTTTAAGGGGTCATTTGTGACAACAGTGATTCTACAAATTACACCTTCACAAAATTAAAACATTTAATAACCAATGATTGCTGAGTGAATTCGGTTTATTAGCTTTCAATTAGCTCTTCCCTAAAAAGAAAAAAAAAAACATTACAAAAGCAAATATACAAGGCAAATTGAAGACCTGATGTCACTGAACAATTAACATTTTTTTTTGCTAAAATAGTATTTGTGGAAAACCTAAGCCAGGCTCTTTATCTTGTTTCCTCGGTTTACAGTTTGGTATATCACAAATAT
Source organism: Rhabdalestes septentrionalis (assembly GCA_037832545.1). Taxonomy (NCBI): domain Eukaryota; kingdom Metazoa; phylum Chordata; class Actinopteri; order Characiformes; family Alestidae; genus Rhabdalestes; species Rhabdalestes septentrionalis. The sequence goes on from JBBMFX010460644.1 coordinate 3,150, forward strand.
GATCTACTCTGTATTCCAGTGTACATGTTAATATAATAAATAACTGTTAAACCACAGAGTAGATTTCTTGGAAATGCCACAGTGAGGGTTCAGGTGCATTAGCGCATGAGAACATTCATTCTCTGAAAAAAAAGACAAACAGAAACATGCTGCATCAACTTTATTGTCAACAAAGCCTTAGTCTTCTACCTGAACCTCATAGATGTGCACAATTATGTACATACAGTACTATGCTGAAAAACATTATATAGAAAACAAAGCAGTGTGTTTTTAAAAGAAATATGCATATAAAATTAATACAGTTAATAGTGATTTTATGTCACTGAGTTTGCTTAAACATTCCCAAACCTCTCTTCATGGAAGTCCAGTATTGCATTATAGGTCACATCAAATACCTCAAATAACTGATTTGGCTCAATCCATAATTCATTACAACCAATCAGGAGCTGCTGATGGGGTTTCCCAAATCCACGCAAAGGCCAGAGGCTTTGAGGAGAAAACTGAACCTGTGTTCTTCCAACTGGCTCAGAAAAGTACTTTTTTACAAAGAAAACAATGCTTGATATTATTTAAGTATTTCTTGTTTTTGTGCATTTATTCTAACTTGTTCATCTGTGTATTTGCTGGCAGCATATTTCTCAAAGATAATTTTAGAATATATACATATGATATTAATACAGTATCTGAACACAGCTGACTTAAATATTTAGATGCTCTTGAAGGCCTTCATTATCTTCATTATGTGTGTTTAGAGTTAAATTCTGCAGGGCGTGAGATCAGACATCCTTGCCATAATCAGAATCAGAAAACTGATTAAAAGCTGTTATTGATATAGTTTTACAATGCAGCCTTCGGTCATAAACAGGGTCACAGTCAAGTGTTCATAAAACTCTGGTTCTGTAATTCCATGCTACAGCAGTTTTAGTCTCTTGCCTTGTTTCTGGTATGCGCTGTGACGTCCTACTGCAGAATGTGAAGGGGGGTGAAATGCAGGTTGCTCCCATGGTGTATCTGCTGCTTACTGTCTGAACCACAGCAGCCACAATAAAGAGCAGAAAGCATCAAACACTCCACAGCCGCTACTAGCTAATCTGCTAATCAACCCTGCAAACTGGTGTGAAGCTGCTGTGTGTGTGTTTTTTTCCGGTAAAAACATTCAGCTGTAAAGCCTGTACACCCCACCACACTTTCCTGCCACAGAACTTTCCATCAGAAGCAAAATTAGAGCAATCAGAAACTGAAGAAGAGCAATTACAGGACGTCCGGAAGATACAGTCTTCTACAGAGTTACAGTCATGTGCAAAAGTTCAAATTCTCTGGATAATTTTTTTAATCTTATGTTTCTTAAGAAATTAAAATAGCATAGCCTCTACAGGCAATAAACTTTTTTTTTTGCTTATTTCATGCTCATATACTGACTTTTCATGATCATCTATTGTTATTGTTGAAATGTGCAGCAATAAGTTCTTTGTACAGGATTTTTGCGTTTGATTGGCTGCCCAAACTTTTGCATGCAACTGTATGTATTTATATTTGTATATGTCTTATTTGTTTATATATTTATTATAGTCAGTAACAAACCTGAGAACAAATTCTAGAACAATCTCTAGAACCAACTCATTGAATGAATTTCTGTCTGTACAAACAATGTGGAAATTCACAAATCAGCGATGTTAACAATTGAAAACATGCAAAAAAAAGACAAAATGTACATAATTAAACTGAAATGAACAAAGCAAAAAAAAACTTTTCTGAACCTCGTGCAGTGTCTGCACTGAAGCAACAGTGAAATGTGACGGAAAAGATTTTCTAAAAACAAATAAAGGCATTGCTAAAAGAGAAAGAAAACATTAAGTGGTTAAATAGTGACAGCTAAGAAAGGAAAAGGAAAAAAGGAAAGGATCAAACCACAGACAATACCACTATATATATATATAGAGAGAGAGAGAGAGAAAGAGAGAGGGAGAGAATAAGAGAGAGAGAGAGAGAGAGAGAGAGAAAGAGAGTAATTGCGGAAAGTGTGTTCGCTGTACTCATGTTCGACTAGGTTTTAACATGTCATATGACCAAACCAATCAGTTGCACATAAATGTGTATCCAGCATTTATGAAGCTCTTGGTTTGTTTACTTTTACTACTTTGGTGGATTTACTGCTGCCAGACTTGCTGTTTCTCCTCTTGTACAGCACGACACACACGATGCAGAAATATAACACGTTCTTCCCGAGCAGCACCAGGTATGTCAGGCTGACCAGATACAGTCTGCTGGTGAGCTCAAACAAACCTGCAGCAGAGACACATGTCCTGGTCACATCATCCTTTAAAAAACGTCTTCCACTTTTTATGCAGCTTCCAAACATTAGATAATTTTATTGAAATAATGTCTGACTTATTGCAAACATTCCAGAAAAGTCATTTGTTATAAAAGCTGTAATTTCATTCTTTTTACCACGACGTTTCTCTTCCTGTTCCTCTTCTTCTTCCCCTGTTTGTTCCGGCTGCTCTGTTTGTGAAGGTGGACATGTCGGGGCAGGGCCAGGGGTGGTGATAACTTCAGATTGTTTCTCTTCATCTAAGGAACCAACATTATTTCATAAAAGAACCTCAAAAGCATTTCATAAATTAAATATGTTGCCTATATATGTTAGACATTACATATACTAGGGATGTCCAGATCTGATCATGTGATCTGAAAGCAGGCCCGATCACGTTTCAGACTCGATCAGAATCGGACATTACCTCCCGATCAGGACTTGGATTTACCTGTATATATATATTTATATATATATTTATATGTAGTTTGAAGAGGAGAGAAAAAATGCCCCGTGATGGCAAGAAGGCGCAGGACATCACAGCCAAGAAAGCACAAATTATTGCAATGAGTGACCTGCCATTCATCTTAGTATAGTATATAGAAGTATCAGATAGGGACTCGGTATTGGTCAAAATCAAATGACTCGGACTCGAACTCAAGGGCAAAAAAAACTGATCGGGACATCCCTAACATATATATATATATATATTATCAATTATAGTCTTTACCTTTAGTAAGGGTAGCAATCATTCTAGAGGACATTGCACATTGTAATCCAATAAATGAGGGAATGATGAAAATGCATTAATGTGTATGTTAAAGAACACAATGTAACAAACATGAGTAAAGGGCCATTTACCAGAATTGCTGCTTGGGATGATGACACTCTTGTCATGTGCATTGCTATCATGATGGACAGAGCAGGTGTAATTGTTTTCACTTGCTTTCTGCTGGTCTATGATGAGCATGCTGGTCACTCTGACCTCCTGACCCTCGTCTCTCTGCTCCAGCAGGTCATCTGTGTCTGATAGTTTCACCTCTTGACCGCTTTGGTCCTTCCAGGTAAACTTCACTAAGTCAGGAAACATGCCTCTGGCTTGACACAACAATGTGCACTTCCCATTATCCGATTTGGAAATTGGATACGCGGTCACTTTAGGTGGTTTTACTGTAGCATCTGTAATCAAACAATTAAATACCCTAATTGATCACCTGAATCAAATCTTATTTTAATCAAGAAAAATATAAAAAAGCTGCTGTAGTTAACACTCTACTCTTGCAATGTGTGGGTGGTAAAACACTACTAGCAATATCATTGTCATTTGATTTGAGAGTGAACAAGGGATTTGTTTCCTTTGAAACAAGTTCTGTAAACATTTATTTTGATTTATTGTCATTTCCTTTAAAAATATGCTTTAAAAAATAATCCTTTTATTTGGAAATATATATTAAAATATTTTTCCAAATAATATTCCAAATATACTGTATGTGCAAACATTATATAAATTTTATTATATTTAGTATAGTGCTTTAACACTGTACATTTCCCACCTGTAGCACTAATAAAGGGTTATCTTTATATTTTTTATCTTTAAAAATCACACTAAAAGATAGTAACAAATATACTCGATGATTTTCCTCCATAAGAGAACCCAACCTATCCATACTCCATGGGAAAATGAGATAAAATTAAAAAAAAAAATTGGATTTTTTGTTGTGTATTTACTAATAAAAAACATACCACCGACCAAGTGACCAAGTGTAGACCAAGTGCAATACCTCTCTATTTGAGCAAAAGTAAATTACACTTTGTGAAATGCTACTCAAGCACAATAACTTCAATATTAGTAAACTGAGGTATTGTTATAACATTTTGATGAACACATTGTTATAAGGCGACCAGTGTCACTGCAGGCAGGAAAATGTATTTTTGTGTCACATAGAAATGTGTGCAGTAGCATACTCCTAGCTAACGTTTGTGTTACTTTACTTAAGTAAAGTATTTATACTCCAGAATTTGTGAATATAGAGAAAATATTTCACATTAAGTTTTGAACTGGATTTATTTAGACTTAATATTTTATTTTGTGCTTGTCTCTGTGTCTCTGTGTGTCTGTGCAGTCATTAATCAGGTTCTGATACATTTCACAAAGAACTTTTACAATTTTGTTCACATATTGTACATATAAAACATTTGAAATATTCACTCCTCATAATCTGTAGTGGATTTTCACACCAATGCATGCTATTTTTTCAGGCCTTAGCAAAGATCTATTGAGTTTGTTTTATATACCTGATTGTCCTTTGGACATAATTCAAAGTTATCCCATTTTCTAGCGGAGCCCAGTTACGCAAAAGTCATGCTTTTTTTGCACCCACAACTCTTGGAGAATTATTCACGCTCTACATTTATCAGGGTCCTTTAGATGAACCTTATTGCTTGATGACAAATTTTATTACAGCACGTAATATGAGTACTTCATTTTCCCAATTATTATAAATGAGGCTTTATAAGCAAGCATGAGTGAAATTTCACATACACCATTAACGTTCCCATTATTCTGCATAAGCAAATAAATCAAATTATTTTCTCGACTACTGATCTGTAAATATCATATATATTTTAGTCCCTTTCCATAATTAATTCTTCCCATAAAACGAATTCTGAGTTGGAGCAAATAAATTAGTTATTTATATAATAATTTAGTATTAATTATGATCAGCTTTCAGATTCAAAGAGTGTTTAAAATAATTCTTCTTTTACAAAGAAACATCTTCAGTGTTCTGTGGAAACTCAACGAGTCCTACCAGTAATGTGACATTTCACAGAATCTCTTGTGTGCAAGCAAATTAGGACATAAAGTTTTGATGTTTAGTGTCAACTTTGGTACAATTTAAAGAAATGTTTGCTCTGAAAGTAAAAGGACATCAAACAGATTCATTTTTCCAGGAAAAAAATGTGTGCAAATGTCTAGTTTTAAACATTTTTAACATTTTCAACATTTTTAAACATTCTACTTTTAAACATAGTGTCTAAAGTCACATTTAGACATATTCTATCAATATACTTTTCAACTGGCAAATTAAATACATGCAGCTTCATCCAGCATGGTATAAAAAAGTTGTCTTTAGATTTGGTCCCATTTTTAAGTTATTTTCTTTGGTTTCTCTATCCCAAACATTTGCTGAATATTTATTTAAATAAAGTGCTATTTTCTTACCTGCTACAAAGAGTCTGGTGCCGGAGCCGAAGACTTTCTCATTAGCCACAGTGTGACATTCAAGAACAAAAAGGCTTGAATTTGTTTTCAGAGGTATCTGGTTTGATTCCAGTCCCTTCAGTCCCTACTTATTGGATATTTTATAAAGAAAGAGAGACGAACAAATATATGTGAGTTCCAACTTAACTTTAACCATATAAGCATTTCTAACCTGAAGACTAAAAGAAAGAAGATATCCAGCACATTGATGTGAAAATAAATCTTGGTCTGACCACTAGGTGCTGCCATGTGAAGATTAATTCATATACTCATAAATAAATTGTATTCATAACATATATTTCAATAGAGTCTAATTCAAAGGTTTGATTACCCATGGTGTACAATAAGAACATGTTCCCTGTTTGCCGTGACATTTTTCTGCACATTTTACTGCCTACGTTCTGATTATTTGAGTTGAATATATTTGACATAAACAAAACCTTTGAATGGTGCTGTGCTTTTCATAAAAATATCATCAGTGAGATTATTTTAGATCATGTGTCTGTTATTGTGTTTTGAAGACCAGACATACAGGCCTGTATCATTGTTTTGGTGTAAACACTTGCACTTGTGAGGAACATTCTGAAAGAAAACTCTTCTCCTTAACTGCCCCTAGGTGTGAGTGTGTTTATTTATGTGCGTTGCATAAAACACATGGAGTATCTAGAGGCACAGGCCACTTTTCTGACATTATGAGGTTAATGCAGTAGTTACCAGCACCTCCCGGAGACCTACTTTCCTTTGGTGACAGTTTAAATACTAGCGAATGAGGTAATGGTTAAAATCAGTGGGTCAAGGTGTAGTCTCGATATGACACAAAAATTAAAAGCATCTTGCTTTACTTTGACACCACTTACTTAAGAAAATGCACATTCTGCTTTTCATAGTGCCATGCTTGATAACATACTTCACAGCTCCCATTAAAGTAATGAAAGGTTCCAGAGATAATTTTTTGTTTGGTTAAATCACTTCTTGAGCCTAAAGTGACATGTTGTTCATTTCATTGCTTGCATGTTTAGTGCCACACCCTACTATTATTGTTTGGCAATCATAAAAATGTACCCAATACTTTTTGCTGTTTAATCGTATGTATCTCAGTCGTTTGGTTTCAACTACATCAAGTTGTTTTGCCATAGCATTAAGTAAAATTGGAACTTTATCTGGTGAGTAAAATACCCTAACTTCAAACCCTTCCTCCCATCCCTGCATTTTAGCACAGCTATCTGTAGAGTAGTAGCATGTAACCACAATTTTTGCATTAGTTACTCAACATTTTGTAAACATTTCCTGGTGTTATTGGTAATTCTGTTCACATGAGATTATTCTTCTTTAACACCATCCAGAATTTATTTTACTTTTAGTTTATTTAATCAAGCTAGAGTTAGCCTTCATACATTGACATTTAATATTCCTGAATGACATTCATGAAAAATATGTCCCATCTGGCTACCCAAGTAATAAAGAGATTTTAATGTGTTTAGTGTTGTAGGCTTTAGCTATAGTTAGTTAACATGTAGTAATGTTACTGTCATCAAATATTAATGATACAATATATTGTTATCATACTGTAACATCACAATATAATATTACCATATGGTGTTAATGTACTGTTATCATGCAGTAATGTTATCATTCATTAATGTTACAATGTAGCGTTATTATACAGTCATTTTACAGCATATTTTTATAATATGGTAAAATTACAATATATTTTTATCAGATTTTTATTTAATATACGAGTAATATACAATAATATTACAGTATATAATACGGTTATCATATAGTAATGTTACAATATACTTTTACATATTACCCATGTACTCTTATTAAGCAGTAATGTTTTAATGTAGTTTTATCATGCAGTAATTTTACAATATATTACTGAACCGTTATATTATACTGTTTTCACACAGTATCAATGAACTGCTATCACATAATAATGTTACAACATACTCTTATACATACGCTACATTCTCACCCATCGTTTTATACAACAAAACTCTATCCGTGAACCAAATGATGTGCCTTCTAATTTTTAGCTTTTTTAGATATGAACAGAAAATTGTTGCATTTTGATGACTTAAGTTTACTATTTTGGTCACCTGGGAACAACAACCGTTTAGCTAATAAGAGTGGCATGGTGGTGTGTAGTGGATCATACTGTCACATCCTCGAAAGAAGGTCCTGGGTTTGATTCTGGGCTGGGGTGTCGGGGCGCAAGGCAGGGACCCACCCATGTTGGGAAATGTCGCTCATACTTTCTTAATTAATGAGGGAGGGATTATGTGTACAGCTTAATAATAATTATTCAAATTCAAATTGTATTTATCACATACACATTCACTGTGACGTTCCTGGACAGTGGCTGCAAGGTGCTGCCAGTATTTAATTTTAACATATAGGACTTTGTTTTATTTTTTTACTTTATAGCTCCTGCCAGTCCAGCTCCAGCCGGCCCTGCGCCTGTCAGCCCCGGTCCAGTCTGTCCCATATCCCCCGAATTGGCCTGGTTCATAGGTTTCCTGGAGTGTTTTACAGGTGTATTAGGAGGGGTCACCTACCATCTTCTGCCCCTACAAGGGGAAAAAATACCTTTGTATTTTTTGGGGGGGAGTAGTGGGCATAGGGTGGAAGGGTGGGGGCTGGCGAGGGTGGTTACAGGGTTAACGGGGTCCCCTGGACAGCTAAGTTCACCCGTCCTGTCTACCGGAGGTGTCTGCAGCCCGGACAGTGAGGGACGCAAGGGGTGTCTCATCCAGTCCTCCGGAGGAAGCAGGCCTCCAGACCAGCAGGAAGGCGAGGAGCGGCCTGAGGGGAAGGAGGAGCAGCCTCTCCAGTCTCCAGTGGGGGACTGCCTGCCTGTCCGTGCAGAGGGCTCTACAGTGCGGGAGCCACAACCCCCGGACAGGTGGACAATGAGCACCCTGCCAGCCGAAGGCCTGCCAGGTGGTGGAGACACCTTCGAGGACTCAGAGGGGTCCCTGGGAAAGGGATCCGGACTGCGGGTCGAGGGCACCGCCCTGCGACCCACTCCTGCATCGCCTGGGCCGGTAAGGAGACAGCCTGGCCTCATGGACAAGGAGAAGACGCAGAGAAGCGCGGGGGCGTTGTCCTTGGGCTGCTTTTGGGCTGTTTCCATTTCCTTTGTGTGGTTTAGTTACATGCTTCACGTACCGCTTTGTTATATTTCCATGTATTTTAGGTAGCTAATTCACATATTTGAACAAAAGGTAATGTGCCTAAACCTAACTGCAATCTCATACAGGTGAGAATACAATTCTGATATTTTGTTAACATCTGCACATGCATTTCAGATTGTCATTGTGAATAACCATGGTCTCTCTGAGCTTTCCCAGGAGGAACGCCATTAAATAGCTTGTCCACCACCAGATCAAAAACACTAGACCTTTTGTCCAAATTCACTGTGAAATCCATTGGCTAGAGAACGTTTTGCCTAAATGTAAAGAGGGATTCAAACCCATGGCCTCCCTATGACAGGGGCAACTTCATAGTCCCCCTGCCGTCTAAGCAGTATTTTTGACAGGTGGTATACATGCTGCGTCTCGCTGTGGTAACCAGTCCAGCAGGCGCAGTAATAAGTTGCTAAATGCTCTGGTTTCAAATCTGGGATTTTCAAAAGAAAGTTTTGGGCCCCGTTCCTGGCTGATTTTAGATATTCAAACCCAGGACTGGCCCTAGGAGTTCCATCGTTGATGTCCACAAATAGGATCCTCTTTATTTCACTCTCCTTCTTCTGATACCAGTGGACATGATTAAGGCAGGATTCTGAGAACTTGCATTCTATGAGTGCTAACTTGCCTGCGGGTTTAGTAATAAAAAGTTTCTGCTCAAGCTTCTCGGCACAGTGCGCTGTAGGAAGGAAAAGCTCATGTTGCATTACTGAGCAGATAACAGTGCACCTTTAAAGTATAGTGCAATGACAAAGCCTCACCTGTGTTAATGAGTGTAACGGCAAGCATAGATGAGAAGATAGGTAGAAGGTGCATAGTTGTGGGAAGGTGTATGACACTGTTTGGCTGAAGTGAGTCTGCTGAGGTATCGAACTGAAATATGTACTCACATTCAAGGGAGGGGAATGACGGTCAGTCGCCAATGAAAGACGTTCAAAGCATATGTCCTACTTTCACCATAACTACCAGTAAGTGAGAACTTGGGTAACCTGAGAAGAAACTTGCAAAGTTGACTTACAAGAACATAAGAATGGAGAAAATACCCATAAGAGGTGGAGATTTGATTTATTTTTCAGGTCCAGCAGAAATTACCCAGAAACTGTCAGTAGCAGATAAGCCTACTGCTTCTCCAAATTTCTGTCAGGACCTGACTGGTAATGCTGGAAGCAGCCCTTTTTTATTTAATGTGTATTATTCATTCAAACGACCCCCACCCCCCCACCCAACCAAAAAGGTCCCCTATTTGTTTTTTTTGGTAATAAAGTATTCTTGGAAATAATGATGCATAACAATTGGAATCTCTCAAAAAATTGGCATCGAAAGAAAAATAAATGTTGGTGGGTCCTCCCCCCTCCCTCCCAAAAATGGAGTATATATAATTTTCTGCTGTATGGTGCCTTTTATTGCCCATATCCAGTAAACTGACAACACCTGACGGTTATTATAACGTATTTCTAGTGGTGTAAACAAAGCGAATAGCTGGTGTGTGTTGACGCAAACCACCCAAATTCATGTCTACCTTTTGCCGAAACTAGTCTTTTGCTTTTTCACATCTCAGTTAACATCGGGAAGACATTTATTTTCAATAAAAATAAAAATGAAGGAAATAATCTAAAAGAACATATTTTCCTAATTGTTACCAAGACGATTGGAGCTGACCAGTGTTCTCATTCCTTAAATCCAAATACAGCAACAAGTACAGAGACAATGATGAGATGAGGGAGAATGATGACAAAAGAAGTTGACTTTGTAGTAATAATAAGTAAAATTCCTTAAATATATTATGTTGTTAGTGTGGTTTTTAAACTTTTGAACTGTCAGTGTGTGTGTGTGTGTGTGTGTGTGTGTGTGTGTGTGTGTGTGCTTGAGTGTGCGTGAAAACCTGATAAGCAATATGACCACATTGTAGAAAATGCATCAAAAGTGTGCACATTATTATACGAGCAGACAAATTTAGATACCCATCACAAATTTTTGCAAAAAAAATCACCAAAATGCAGTATTTAAATCTCATAATAAAAAAAAAATGAAAATATACATTTTTCTTAAAAAAGAACCCCCCTTGCACTAGGCTGGCTATGGGCCTGTATTTGTACCTGTAAAACAATATTTTGTAATCCAAACTTTATTAATACATTATTAAGAGGCATTTCATTTCTTTTACAATGGCAGAAAGTCTTACTCATTGCATTGATTGTGAAACTATGGATATCACAAGATGAAACTGTCAGTTTCCAAATTCTGAGCCCAAACTCTGTTGCCTCACCTTTTAAAATATCAACATTATTTATATCAGGACAGTTTGTAATCAGATGTTATTCTGTTCAAAACATTCAAATTCTACATATTGCATCAATAATCATTAGTGACACAAAGTTACTGTTATCTACACTGAGCAGAAATGTACAACCCCCTCAGTAACTGTAAGGCAGACATCACATGTCATTTCAAAAGCAGGACTTGTTGGACTTTATTGTAAAAGTTGCAATGGGTTGTAACAATGTCTCTGTTAGAGATGTTGGCTCTCACTCAGTTTCTATTTCCAGCCATTTTCTCTTTGTTGTCTTCTATTTCCTCTCTTTACTCGTGTTCCTGAACTGAAGATAGGATGTGAGGTAGAAAAGCACCATGAATAACAAGCTGATCCAGAGAGCAGGCTCAGTGGCCGGTGAAGGAGAACATTGGGTTGTAAATGAATTGCTTTTTTCCTAAACTGAAAAATTAAAGTCAGCTTTTAGAGCCCATCGCAGTTCTGAGACTGTGAGACTTAACTTCTTATGTCAGCTTTTGACATCAGGCTGAATGCGAATATGAATAAGATAATAGTTCTCATTTTATTAGACTTAAATGCGGCTTTTGATGCTACTGATCACATCATTGTACTGAATGACCTTAGGTTCAGGTCTTAATTGGTTCCAGTCATATGTAACAAGACAATGTTTCCAGGTTAAAGTAGGTAAGTGTCTATCAGCAGCATTAATGACTGACTATGGGGTGGTACAAGGCAGTACTTGGGTCCCCTATTATTGCCTGTGTATTTTCACTTTGCTCAATATCCAGACAATTTCATTTTCATTGCCAAGCAGACACAGAGGTACACGTAGCAGAAGAGCCTTAAGCTTTTAATCAAATTAACAATTTCTTTGCTTGTTTGTCAGCTTTAAGTGGCTGAATGTACAAGGACAATGAAGAAAAAACAGTTAATAGTTACAGATCCACAGGGAATTAGAGAGAAAGTGAAATTAAAGCTGTGGAAATCTAAATCGCATGTAAGAATTTTCGGGTGTAATTTTAGCCTGCAATCTGAGTTTTAAAGGTCATATTAAAATCTTACCAAGAAGGCATTTTACCTTTTGAGGAAGCTTGCTAAGGTAAAAACCCTGAATGCCTGATTCATGCTTTTATTGTGACCTTTGAAATTCTTAGCTGGCTAACTGAAAAGTAATATTAACACATTACAGATTATTCAGACATTTATGAAAGCTCGGAAAACGGACTCTATAACTCCTCCCCCTGTCTCTCACACCCAAGCATCACTCAATAACACACACACTCACATCACACTTAACTCCTCCTCAAGTCTCACACCCACACATAAAACTCTCATTATCATTTTGTGCAGTATGTTTATTATTATTACATGCAATAATTTGGTCTTTTTGCTACTTATTTCAATAATACTTGTCTAACAGGGATTTCTATTCCTTCCAAAATGGCATCAGTATAGAGAACATATAGAGAAACACAATTTGTGTTACTAGTTAATTCAGGAGGTCCCCAGCTGCTCCATTTGAAACGATCAATAAATCCCTCTCCTCAGGGACAAATATGAACAGTAGACCCCAGTGAGCCCAACAACCAGAGAGTGAGTGGAAACCTTAAACAGTAAAGGCCAAAAGCTGCCTGTACTCCAGCCTGGAGGAACTCACTGTTCAGGGAGAGTTTAGCTTGATTTGGATTAGAAAGCACATGCACTGCTGTTCCTTGAAACTTTAACATTTTCACCCACAACAAAATTGAAATTTCATTTAACTTTAGAAAATGTAAACATTCTGTGGCAGACTGGTGGCCTGCCCAGTGTGAATCCCTGCCTCGGGCCGGTTGGCCCCAAGGTATGTCCTGGGTACCCACGATTTTAGTAAGGATTAAATGAGTACAGAAATTAAATGAGTGAATAAATGAATGGACATTTTTCAAGCTCGTTACATTCCTTGTAAAAGCTGCAGACCTGGCAACCCTGAATGGAGATGATAATTCTCTGCTATGTATCACTGGAGAAAAATGTAACACCAGGTTTTAATGAAAAGGAGCTGTATTTTTGCTATCTCAGGTTCAAGGTATATTTATTGTCATTAGCAGCTGTGAATACGGACATAGTATTATGAGATGTTTCGCCACACACCACAGTACAGGCGTTTTGTTCTTTTCACAGAGTTTGTTGTGCTGTGTAACTTTGCTGGCAGTAACTTGGTTAAAAGCAGATGTTGATCTTAGTGTTGCTTTACAGGTCTGAAGAACAGACATAGACTACCTAAGCACTCATGTATGTCACTCTGGACAGGAGCATCTGCTAAAAGAATTTAATTACTATAAACATTCAAGTTACAATGGAAATAATACAACGAATACAATTAACAGACACCGCAGCAGTTGAATTGTAATGCATGTGACAGTAGAGTGTGGATGCTATACAAACCTTGTATTGCGCCAGAAAGGGAAGTGATCATTTTGTCATTTGTGAACACAACACAGCACACAGTGTGAACAGTGGGAAATTCTTTCTCTGCATTTAACCCATGATTCAAGTGAAGCAGAGGGCTGCCAGGAACACCTGGCTGGGGGGCAGTTTGTGGGGGTGGTACCTTACTCTAGCCCTTTCATGCATGGTGTTCACTACAGTGGACACATATTCAAACCACATTTAAAAACACAAGGTTTGCAATATATACTCCAAACCACCGGGGGGTGTCTTATAAATCTATATAGTAGGGGTGGGGCCGAATTCAAATACAGTATTCGGAAAGGCACAAATAATGTGTTTTGTACAAATACTGTATTCGGACCAATACTTAGTACCCCGCCACATGCTCCTGTGGTTAAGGCACTTGCCCTACAATCAGAAAGTCATGTCGATCCTGAAGCCTGCTAGGCACCTCTGAGGTACCCTGAGTGCGGTACCGTCCCCACACACTGCTCCCCGGTACCGTCACCCCACACTGTTCCCCGGTACTATCCCCACACACTGCTCCCCGGTACCGTCACCCCACACTGTTCCCCGGTACTATCCCCACACACTGCTCCCCGGTACC
>JBBMFX010461181.1:2500-17218 GCA_037832545.1 Rhabdalestes septentrionalis
GCCGTCATAGTGAACCGCAAGGAGCACAAGCTGAAGGTAGATTACAGCGGGTCTGTGTTTAAAGTTCTGTGTTCATGCGTGACTATAAGGGGCCGCTTTGGTTTTACTGCACATTTACCGCACCTGATGCCGATGTAGCTAACATGTAGGCCCGTGCTAGTAATAGAACCTTATTTGGGTAGCTGAGTGGAAGAACAGCTGCAGTAAACATTTAAACTAGTTCTTCAGGGCAGAATTTTTCCCTTTATTTTACCATTGACTTTTCTTTACAGAGTTTACATTCACTAAATATATTCACTAAATAATATATACAAGCGGATTTGGGAAGAGACAGTAGTAACATGAGTTGAAATTCTAAGGAAAGGACCTGATAGAGGTGTCTCTGGTTGCTTAGCCTTGGGTCTTTTTCCCATTTACAGCTTTTGGACATTTTTATCAAAAGCAAATAGCAACAAATGTAACATTTGGAGTCTTTCCCAGTGACTCTTACTGGTGCAGTGTGGTGAGCAGCCCAGGTTAGGAATCAAACTTCACTCTGCTGCTTTGAGCAAGTCCGAACAGAGATATAACAGCCTGTTATAAACAGCAGGGTATAAACAACAGCTATGCTAACAGGCAATAAAGCATATAATTATGTTCATACGTTTGGAATGCCAAAAATGATCACACCTGCCTCAAAACAAGCTCAAAATATTCTTTAACAATGATAATAGTGGTAATAAAATAATTAATAATAGTCATTTATTTTATTTATAGGTGCCTTTCAAGGTACTTGAAAACACCTTACAATACACAGGAAAATGGAGCATGCATTGGTGTCGACATTGAAACGACACTTAAAATGCAGCATATTAAGTCATGAAAAGTGTGGAAGAGAGTCAGTATTATGGATGTTCTGTAAAAGACAGTTTTATGGCAGGAAGGCTCTGGACCCCCCCAAACAGGCAGGAGGTATAGTGAGACAAATGGAACAGGATGAGAAGGACGAGAAAGTGTGGAAGTGCGGAGCAGATCAGAAAGACGGGGTGGTGCTGATGTGACCTGTGTGTACTTGTCTTCTCCACCTCTCCCCCTGCAGAAGGGCTGTGGGTATCACCTGGACCTGCTGGTTGTGGCGGTGATGCTGGGGGTGTGCTCAGTCATGGGGCTGCCCTGGTTTGTGGCAGCCACTGTGCTGTCCATCTCCCATGTGAACAGTCTGAAGCTGGAGTCCAGCTGTTCAGCCCCGGGCGAGCAGCCCAAGTTCCTGGGAATCAGAGAGCAGCGCCTCACCGGCGTCCTCATCTTTACTCTGATGGGCTGCTCTGTCTTCATGACCTCGGTGCTAAAGGTAAAATAAGCCCTTTCACTTCTAGTTTACCAGTTTATATCCATAGTTCATGTCCGTATAGTCTGTGTCTTTTTGTACTCTATAAAACTTGGGATCCCTCCCATTTCACCTGATGATCTCAACTTAGTTGACAAAGTTTACTGTCTAAAATGACACAAGGGTTGATGCAAGCAGGGTGTAGTCACAGGATCCTAAAGGTTATTATTTAAGAACAAGTAATACACACGCAAACAAAACAATACAAAAATAAAAGATGGTGCAAAGAACGAACAAGGACAGCACCATAGCAACAAAGGAGGAAATAACCAAAACACAAGAAAACCAACACAACCAAAACAGAGTTTTACAATGAGACGGATAACAAGGGGGCGGAGCTAAGGCGGAGCTAAGATCAAAACGATAGACACATAAACACACGGAGAGTGTAAACGACATCATAGGCCAGAAAACAGGCTGAAGGCAGAACATTACACAAAGCCCAAAACAGGGAAAATGCAGGGAGATAGTTACGCTTACATTGACTTGGATGTCACAGTACTGTGGCTTTGAATGCAAATGTGATGTGTTAAGTATAAATCCATTTTCATACAATTCTGCATCAGAACAGGAGTTGCAGGAGCTGTGAGAGGTTATTTGAGGAAGAGAAAGATCAGACATAGACATCCTTGACATAGCTGACAAAGCTATATATATATATATATGTGTATATATATATATGTTTGTATTAAGTTTGTATTACTGCTTTCCTGTTTATTCAAATGCTCATTTTGCTGGCAGACAGACACATTAATCACATTAACAGTGTTGTATAGTGGGCCTTTAAGACAGGTGAAGCTCAAAATATGTGAAGGCACTAGGAGTTTTTTAATGTAAAGTGTATCAGTACTTTATTAACGGTGTGTTTAATGATCCACATGTGTCTTACTTGTAGTTTATTCCCATGCCAGTGCTGTATGGAGTCTTTCTCTATATGGGTGTTTCTTCTCTAAAAGGCATTCAGGTAAGACCCTGACAGTAATATTGTAGCACTTGGGTTACATTGTGCCCCTTAACATTCTCTCTCACTTTCTTCACTCTTGTCTTCTTTCATCTTTCTATCACTTTCATCCCTGTCTCCTCAGTTCTTCGACAGACTAAAACTGTTTGGCATGCCGGCAAAACACCAGCCGGATCTGATCTACCTGCGTTATGTGCCCTTGTGGAAAGTCCACGTCTTTACGCTGGTGCAGCTGACGTGTCTGGTGCTGCTGTGGGTCATCAAAGCCTCGGCTGCCCGTGTCGTCTTTCCTATGATGGTACTGCCAAGCGTGACTGTTTATTATTAGATGTCCTTAGGTCACATAATTCAAGCTCTGATCTGTGAAGAATGATTTCCAGCAAAGAACAAATGTTCCTCCAGTCTATGCATAGATCTGCAAAAGTCAAGTTCAGCCCACACACCCATAAGTCTAGCATTTATCTTACATTCAGTGATTCAGTTATTAATTTTTAATATGTACATGACATAGACAAAAGTATAGGGACACCTGTCTAGTACACCAACACGGACTTTGGTGATATTAAATGAAAATCCATAGATTTTAATCTGGAGTTGGTCCCCCTTTGCAGCTATAACAGCTTCCACTCTTCTTGGAAGCCTTTCTACAATGTTTTGGAGTTTCTGTGGGAATTTGTGTCTATTCATTCTGCAGTGTTTACGAGGTCAGACACTGGTGTTAAATGAGAAGGTGTGGATCACAATCTCCATTCCAGTTCATCCCAAATGTGCTGGATGGGGTTGAGGTCAGGACTCTGTGTGGACCATTAAAGTTCTTCCACACTGAACTCCTCCAGCCACGTCTTTATGGAGCTCGCTTTGTGCACTGGGACAAAGACATTCTGGAATAGAAGAGGTTCTTCCTCAAACAGGGTCCATTAAGTTGTAGACATGGTGTCGGTGTCCAAAATGTCTTGGTCTGTGGTCTGGTGAAGTATTATGTTCGTATATCACTGGAAGTAAGGGGTCTAGCACAAACCATGGAGGACAGTGTCCCAATACTTTTGTCCACATTGTGTATTTGAACCTGAGAGCAGAAACAGCTCACTGCACTCCTCCGTGCTTTAGGTGTTAGCGCTGGTGTTTGTTCGGAAACTTCTGGATCTCTTCTTCACCAAACGAGAGCTGAGCTGGCTGGATGACCTGATGCCTGAAAGCAAGAAGAAGAAAGAGGACGACAAGCAGAAGAAGAAAGCTAAGGTGGTGCCTCCTGTCACAACTTTCATACTTCTGTTATATAACTGCCTTTAGATCTGCAATTACAGGACTGTGCAAAAGTCTTAGGCCCTTTGCAAATTGTTTAAAGCCATTTTTCTCAGCGTGTTTCTACTCGCAAAGTTAATATTAGAAGAAAATGATCAAGATTTGTTTTTTTTTATTTTAGTTTCTTAGTTTTAGGTTTTTTTTTTATATATAAAATTTTTGTGAGCTAGTGAGGAGATCACAGGTGCTTGTTCCAGATTCCAAACTCCATCAGAACTTCCTGATTTAATTTAATGAACGGCTGACTGAATCAAACCAGGTTTCTGAAGAAACTACAGTAATACTGGACTTCAACAAGAAACACACTGATATACTGAACATAACACTATTTATGTTTATTAACTGTTGCCTTAATAGTATCTTTAGCAATATTAATGTGAAAAACACACACAGCTCATCTAAACAAAAAAATCCTTTTGCGTAGACATTCAATATCTGAAAAGGTTTGAGGGACATTTTGTGTGATTTGGAGAAATACAAAATAAGACTTTTTATTCTATTTTCAAATTTTTTCCATAATAAATGAATAAAATGGTTAAAATTTTAAATGTATCACTATACAGTGTTCATTAATACAACAACACATGTGTAGCCAGTGTTAGCTATGAATCCCACATCAAGTTTTCCACCCAAAAAGTCTTTACAGCTCACATTTGACTTCTGTCTCACCTTCAATAGTTTTTGAAACCCTGATCAAGAACATGTTTCCTAAAGGAGAAATGTTAATGCGGAGCTAAATTGGTTCTTGAGTACTGCTTAGAAATTTCTGTGTTTTTCATGGATTGACAGTATATTTATTTTAGCAATTAAATTGCAATTATTTTCTTCTAGTTTAGTCTCTCTCTCTCTCTCTCTCTCTTTCTCGCTCTTTCACTCTCTCTCTCTCTCTCTCTCTCTCTCTCTCTCACTCTCTCTCTCTCTCTCTCTCTCTCTCTCTCTCTGATTTTGACTTTGAAACATTCTTCCTATAATCTTGTCCCTTCTGAACAGGAGGCTGAAGAGTGTCTGGAGGAAGAAGAAGAGGCCAGACAGTACGGAGGGAACATACTGAAGATCCCACTCCAATCTCACACTGGCAGGTTAGTGCATCTAAAGGAAAAAGTGGATCAGGTGGTCCAGAAACCGTTATTAGAACTGCTCCCCCCAGTGGAGAATAAATGTTACTGTCAGAATTCAAATTACTGCCTCTTCTCTTTTCAAAGCTTGTTCTTTTAACTGCAGAAACGTGTTAAGATAGAAACATTAAGATGGGATCGTGTGTGAGAAGAGGTAGTTGCACTCCTGGGTGGATTTGGCCTGTAGCGCTGCACTGATACAAAAAGTTTTGGTATTATTTGTAAAAAATAGACAAATACAAAGCTTTTGGTGATCAGATTATGTGTTTTGCAGACTGAGAAACCAGATGTCCCTTCTGTTATTTTTATAGGGCCAAAAAGCCGATGTTCCAAGTAGGCCATTATTTTTAATCTGAACTTGTGAGGTCGATTCTGTTCTAAACATAGCTATCAACCCATCAGCATGTTCTAGATGACATTCTCATTTTACAGACTTGGAACTAGTAATGGACCTGCATATGTGTGGTTTTTTTTCATTTATACAGCATTTCTGTTAAATGAGTCCAGTAGACTTGTAAAATAAAAATAAAAGAAAGGAAAGAAAAAGTAATGCTAAAAGTTGGCCTTTTTTCCTTTTTGTATCGACTGTAATTTACCTGAAACTGAACAGTTTTCATACTGAAAAGAAACTTCTACAGCTTTGGAATATTTACAAATGTTATAAATGTTATGTGTTGGTCTATATAGACCAACAAAACAAATAAAATCATATAACCATAAGTTTTTTTCTGATGAGGACACTAGCCACCATTGCCACATACACTATATTTGGCAAAAGTATTGGGACACCTGACCATAACACCAACAGGGAGACTGCATTCGAATCTATTGACTATAACAGATTCCACTCTTCTTGGAAGGCTTTCCACTAGATTTTGGAGTTTTTGTGAGAATTTGTGTCCACTCACTCTGTAGAGTGTTTATGAGGTCAGACACTGAAGCTGGGTGAGAAGGCCTGGATCACAATCTTCATTCCAATGAATCCCAAAGGTGTTGGATGGGGTTGAGGTCAGGGCTCTGTGTGGGACATGCTGAACTCATCCAGCCATGTCTGGAATGTCTGGAATGTCTGTAATAGAAAAGCTTCTTCCCCAAACTGGGTCCACAAAGCTGGAAGTATGGTGCTGTCCAGAGTGTCCCTTCACTCGAGTGTCCCAATACTTTTGTCAATTTACAAAATTTTGTGTAAGTATTTCTAAAGGTTAGCAGGTAAGGATAAGTCACTAAAATAGCAACCCTTCTTTTAACACACAAGAAAAACACACTGAGCCTTATCGTGGTTTTGGTAGCTGTTAAAGAACAGATGTTACATTCAGTAGATTTTGCACCTTTTCTCTGCTGTTGCTCTACATTTCACCAATGCAATGCAACAGCAGATACAACATGCTGCATTTATGCAGGTCATACAGAGTAGCAGCGCTGTCCCCGAGAGAGTATGAAGAGGAAGAGGAGTTTTGATGTAAGGTGGAATACGAGTGAGGGCTTTAAGCACAGCTGCCTGATTTAATATCAAATCGCTGCTGAAAGCACAAAGCCAGTGAAAGTCATGCTGTAACGAATACGTTTGGCTGTATGCGTTGCTAACTTTCATCATAACATACATTTTTATTCTTTTTCTGTGTGTGTTGCTGCATGCAGTGTTGATCAGTCAGTTGTTAACATAACTGATGAGATGAACAGGAGCTCTGCATGGAAAGCAGTTGCATCAAACGCCATGAAGAAAAGTGAAAGGTAGCATCTCTTAACTGCAACTGCACAGTTTAACATTGTAACGATTCTGTAACGTTTATATTTAAAACAAGCCAGAGTATTTGTAGGTGTGTGTGTGCCAGTATTTATGTGTGTGTGTGTGTGTGTGCATGTATGTGTGTTTTTGTATGTATGTGTGTGCATGTGTTTGTGTGTGTTTGTATTGGTGTTTGTGCGTATGCATGTGCGTATATGTCTGCATGTGTTTGTATGTTTATGTGTATAATGAGAGTGTATGTGTGTTTGGTAGTCAAGGTCAAGAGTTGAATTAGATCATGGAGATGAATTTCATTTATAAGACAACCAAGTTGTTTTTGGATCTTATGGTTTATTATATATATATATTATATATTACGGTTCCAGTTCATTTTTTCTGAGAACAGAAACACTTGCTTGTGGAAACCTGAGCACTAAGTGGGAGACTGCAGATATCCTCTGCTTTGTTTTTGCTATTGTGAGGTCTGGGCCTTGTCGGCCACACACCCTCGTCCGCGTGCTGGTTATTTATGTTTGTGCAAAGCGGTTACCAAGGCAATCAGATACCTGAACGGAATGAACCTCTGCTGCTCAGCGCCACCCCAAACATGAACAATCAGCCCAAGGACGAGGGGGCGTGGCGGACGAGGGCCGGACCTCATAGCTTTTTTCGTAGCAATATAGGTCTTTTTTTTCCATTCATTTAGTGCTAAATTATTAAGAAAAATAAAATTGTAACATATATTTGCATGTAAATTCAGCCACATCCATATAAACTACAAATGTTTCGGTACTGTGGAGAGAACAAATGAAACACTTTGGGAAGGAGAAATACTGCAGTACTCAGAGGTGGGAGGTTTTAATGTAGCCAATACGAGAATGTTTAATTCTCCTTGCTGCTGATTGGCTACTGCAGTCCAGTATTTCCCCCATGGAGTGTCTCGTGTTCTCTATTTTTCGTTTTTGTATGTCTTAAAATCTGGTATTTTTATTACTGTACATTAAATTCATTTACTACTATATTAACCTGCTTAGAAAATGTGAATTACTGTTCAGCCAATACAGTAACATCGATATTTACATTTTAGCACTGCGGGACTTGAGTGGAAACTGTACAGGACCAATGCAGGTTTATATTTTCTTTAAAGGTAACTTATTAAGCAGGTTTTAAAATTAAATTACACTATTAAATAGGCATTTTACCACATCACAACAACACAGTTTTTAACTGTACCTAGGTTGTCTTGGAACTGCAGGTGTTTACTGAAGAAATATGTGTGTGTGTGTGTGTGTGTGTTTTTGTATTATTCTTTTTCATCCATTTCCTCTCTCTCTCTCTGTCTCTGTTGGTGGAGCAGTCAGGAAAAGGTGGCCTGCGTTAGGGTGAACATGGAAGGAGCCCTGAATGGCTGCAGCAGTTCGAGTGTAGAGACCGCTCTCTGAACAGGGCTATCCTTCACTTTTGGAGCCACAGCACACCCATCACTAAGGGACTCCTGCTGGCCTGAGCCGGACTCAGCGGCGCCCCAGCTGGCTTGGAGGCGAGGGGTGGATCGTGTAGAGGGACAAACCGAGGGGCCACAGGAGAGATTAACAGCCCAGCTGACTTCTTCACTCATCTGTTCAATTAGATTCATTTTAGTAAAGATACCAAGATGGATGGTTCATTTTGGACATTTCACTTGCGGTAACGACACAATGTTTACCTTTTTAATTCAAAACTACTTTGGGAATTTCTTTTTAATCATTGATAGATAACTTTTCAAATCATACAGTCGGCTGGATGCAGTCCTGAAACAGCCATAATGTTTCCTTCAAAACGAATGTCCTTTAACGGGAGTCTTTTCTGAATGAGGTCATGTTTCACGTTCACAGCTGTACTGTTAGACGCCCTTTAATGCGTGAAGGTCCTAATTCAGGTTTTAACTGTGTGCCTTGTAAAAAGCTGTAAAGGCGGTTTTCGTGCACAGCTATAGAACACAAGGGGAACAGCAAGAAAAGGAGATTATGATGTGTCTTGTCCTGTATTCGATATTACTCCAGAGACTATAAACGTAGTGTCCTTGTCTCCACACACCTCCAGCCCAGTGTCACTGGTTCCTCTCTATGAATTCTAACACTGATCTCTGCTTTTTAAGCCATTTGTTTTTTAAAACGACACCGTTAAGTCCCTCACTGTATTCCCACATTTGTGGTTGTGCACTGTCTGCAAGTGTTTCGAACGTTGCCAAGTCATTAAAAATTTTCCTTCCTGCGTAATTTCCAATTGACAAACGTGACTATTGTTTTCCGCGTGTGTATATTTTAGATATTGTATTCAAACGAGCTGGAACCCACCAGAGCTCTGGTCGTTTTGTGCAGAGTGTTTCATGTGTATCGCTAAAACTTGTTTCATAGAGGGATTTTATACACTGTGGAAAAGAGGACCGACTGATCCAGGAAACTTCTAGGAGCTGGTGGGACGTTCTAATATCTTGACTGGTTGTTCTAGGACCCTGGTGGATGTTCTAGAGTCATAGGCGCAAAGAAGAGACACGTACTGCTATATATTTGTGCAATAAACAGTAATGTTCTATTTTGTAAAATAATTGACAAAAGCAATAAAATACATATTCTATGTAGTGAAGGTTGAAGTGTGTTAAAGGGTGGTTCTTTGGTTATTAACCCTCACTGACCTGTGGTTGGTTAATGTAGTGGATCATTGCTGTTGCAGTATGATTTGTACCCTGAGAGACCACACTACAACATTAAAAGACCTTGGGCAAGAATCCTAATGCTACATTACCCATTAGCTGTTTTTTTTTTATTGTAAGTTACATGTAAATGTAATGTATTTGAAGGACTAATTTACATATTTTTAATTGTCCCTTACAATTAAAAGGCTTGCAACTGTTTAATCCATAATAGGGTTTAGGTACCCGGAGCCTATGGGTGCGAGGCAGGGACTGTGTGGGGCGCCAGGGCACTCTCACACTCTCACATACACATTCTCACACACAAACACACCCCTGTGGTCAATTTAGAATCCCCAATTCACTTGACTCATGTCTTTGGACTGTGGGAGAAACCCGGAGACCCTGGAGGAAACCCACAACCCCACAAGAAGAACATGCAAACTCCACACGCAGACACTAAGACCTCATTTATCAAGCGTGCAGACGCACAGATTTGATAAATATACGCACACTTCTGACCACATGTACACACAACACCCAGTGGTAGAATTGCGAAACTGCATGTTTGAACCTCGCAACAATGTGACCATAGTTTTTTAATATTAGATTCAAATTTACTAAATGTATTCATTAGGAAAATGTGCATAAATGATGCACATATAAAAGCATACATGGGACATGTGTAACAAAAGTTAACATGACACATCTTGCACTGCACTGCTTGAAGATTTAGCCAAATGTGTGTGACGCAGGAGGCGCGTATTCAGAGAGCAGCTGATTTGTTGCAAAAAAGTACAGAATGGCTTCCGAGTAGGTGAGTAGGTAACGTTTTCCGAGACAAATTTTGCTTGATTTATTTATTTTTGCTTGACAAGTTACTTCTTGCAGTTTGTAAGCTGCCACTTAAGTTTTAAATATAGATTTATAGATGGTCATTATTCCATTCATGATGAAGTACATCTTAAACAACTTTGCTAGACGAGCTCTATGAATCTGTATCTGTCACTGTCTTAAGTCTATCATTTTTAAAGTAAGAATTAGTAGGAATGATGTTTGGCCCGAAACAAAGTCACACAACACTGTAAACAACCGAATTGCATCAACCAAATTGACTTTTATAACCATGTTTATACAAGCGTTTTTATGCTAATTGTGGGGTGGAATGTTTTGTTAGCGAACCATAAATTGCGGACGACGTCCCTACACGCCGATTATGACTTGGAAAATGGGCCAAAGCACTGATGCCCCTTATGTTTTTTTTTTTTGGTTTGTTTTTGTTAAAAAAAAGATCAATTCTCTGCGCTCGCTTTCCCGGCTCTGTGTGAAAAGCCTTTCTTGATTGAGGTGGACGGGTGAGAAAAATGCTGGTCATCCTAAATGTCTCTTTCAGAGAGGCCCCACAACATAACTACTACTATTCTTTCATCAGGTAGCTTTACGGAATGAAACGTGAAATTCTGGCGTGAAATAACTAAATCCGCCAGAGTGTATATAAATGGATGAGTGTTTGTTACATTTAACACTCAACTAACAAAGAATTTTCAAGCTTTAATATATTAGATTCAACATTACTGGTACGTTTAAACTCGATTTCCCTCATAAATATAAACAGATGAGACCAAATATTTCAACATGGATAAAGTCCCAGCTTAAAGAAGATCTTACCGATGCACCCATTCATTCTTTGATATTTTGTTCGTTAAGTGAAAATCTCCTGATTGACATTTATGGTTCATTTGAGTGCACAAATTCTGTTGAATTTAACATATTGCAAGAAACACAACTTACTAAAATATAAAAAAAATACTAAAACGTGCTAAAAAATATATAACATGCCATACCTTATCCAAGCCACATTTGTCTGTTTATGCTTTCCCTGTAAATTCAATTCAGCAAGCAAAGAGTAATATATAAAATATATGTTCATGTTTTTTTATGCTTGATATGAGATAAAATAATTCTTCAAGAGTTGGTTTTAAAAAGGAAAGGGAGCTGCTTTTATTAAGATACTTTCACACACATCTCTTAAGACAAACCTGTCATCGGTTCCCCGCTGAGTAGTTTTTTTTCCCTCCATTATGATCGACGTGTTAAAAGAGGAATACTAAACAGACCTACAAAATGTGACGTACAAATCCATGTAAAAGGAAAATCTTGACAGGACATGCTAATATGGCCAACAACCTGTGAATGGAAGCTAGCCAGCTAGCAGCAACTAATTAGCATGATGAGATTTGTATTATGCTAATTGGTGGCTGTTGGTTTTCATGCACTCTTAAAGGTTTTCTGACAGAGTTCTTTCTTGAAATGAGCAATGATGACGACTAAAGTATAATGAGGCTGCATCCGTCCAGTGAGGTGCATTCAGGTTCACAACCATTTGTTTGGTTTCTGGGTCAGTCTTAGTGCGGCATTAGAGGGGTCTAAAGGATTCACTCCTGCTGCCAAGTGCAGTGTTCAAACAAAACAAAGAAATACTGACTGATTTTGTAGGTTTGGGATTTGTTCAGGGCACTTCCAAGTGTGTCCTATCACAGTTCTAGTTTATAAAGTTAGTCCAAATGTGTTCAGTATGCTCCTTGTCCTACAGGACTGAGAGAGCAAACAAGAGATTCAGAGTAAGACTGAGGGTCAGAGTTAGTTCACTGCATTGGGAATACCCTCAGGAATAAGGGAGGCGAAGAACGTAGTGATGAAAGACCAGGCAGAAGAGAAAAAGCCCAGATTCATCACTCTCTCTGCATCATCGGTTCCATCTCCTCTTTGTTCATCATCTTCTTCACCTTCATCTGCCAGTCTTTCCTGAGAACCAAAGGGAAAGGAAGGCAAAGAAAGAGTGAGATACAGCAAGAGAAGAAGAGGGGTAATATTACATAATGATAAATTATATCATTGGTACACCCCTGCATTTGTCTCAGATAATTTTAATATAGTCGGTGTACTGGGTTCCCACACAGTTTCATATTTTGGGCATGAATTGAGAAAAACCTGTCAACTGGCCACAATTTTAACAGGAATACCAGCTAGCGCAATCTGCAGTTGAACCTATAGGAATTACAACATTACACAGGGCTGGAAATTGTGGAAAACTCAGAGAATGTGACCCTTGAACAGTTTTAGTATGGAAAAACAGACACACTGCTGTTCCTCAGGTGTCTGGGAATGTCACTGCAAGACACAATCAATCAGCAAGAACAGTCCAAAACTACACTAAGAGGGGTTTTATCGTAGAAAGACCTCAAAATGAACGACCATCTGAGAGGTTTCTGGTTTGAACACCTGGCCTGAATGCTTGACCCTGTCATTATGGGAGTCCAGTGGCTCTGTTATTCTGTGGCGGGCATTGTGTTGACATGGTTTGTGTCAATTTATCCACTCAAAAGGCATACTGAGAATTTACTGAGACACTTTATCTCGGTCTGGACCTTTATCTACTCTCACTGGCCAGCAATGCTTTCCATTTCACAGGTTTAGAAGATACTGACTGTAACTTAATGTGTTACACAGTGTATCAGTGCCTCCATGGTCTGTAAAGATCTGAGGTATGTATGAACAGGTGGGAAACACTCGCGCACTTTAACACTGTAAGGCAAAGCAATGCTAATTTTCAGCACTTGTCAGCAGTTGGTGTTAATTTTAAATTAGTTGAAATATTTAAAAAAAGTCACCATGTCTTGTAGGTCGTTTTGATTATCTTCGTTAGGCTCATCGGGATTGGCTGGGTCAGCGATGTCCTGAAGCTCGTTGTCCAGGTTGAAGGGTAACCAGCCAGCTTGATGCCTGTGATCAAGTAAGAGAGATTATGTAGCATCTACACTTTCACACTTCAAACCTGTCTACACAAAACAGCAAACAAACCGACAAACGAAATGAACACAATCTATTTCAAACGAAAACCATGAACACAGCCAGCCATGTGGCTTCCTCAATGCCTATGTTCCCTCTTTTCTGCACATTTCTGTAGATTTCCTGCTGTCAACAGAGCACTGAACTCATCAACTATTTAGCCAGCCCATCACAAGGATGTTAGAAATGAAACAGTGTACAATGTGCAGTTCTGGGATGCTCCAAAAAGCAGCATTTGAAACCTGTACCTCTGAAATTAAAAGGGGATAATCATCAGTGTCTCAATGACACTTATTTTGAAATAAAAAAGACTGGCCCCGTTTGGAACCGCAGCTTCTTGAGTTTTTGTAAAATTGACTGCAATCTGTATTAACTTTACTTGTTTTTGAACCACTTATCCTGCTTGCAGGACATTAAGACTGTTGTAATTGGGGGCATGATTGTACATATTGATGCTAATCTAACCTTGGCTTATGCGACGAGGACTCTGCTTTTAAAAGGCTTCATACAAAAAATATAAAAATTGCAGTGACATGAAAACAGCACATCCAACAGACAATACGTGTAGTTGAAATTTAATATTTTCTGTGCTTCTGTCTGAACAGCACTGCAGAGATTAAAATAATTGCGCTTTACATTTTTTCTAATATGTATTATGCGATAAAATTCTTTTCCTTGGAAGAAAACACCAAAAACACTAGTGAGATGGTAATATGCTCAGCCTGTTTAATACGGTTGGCATGAATTGAGGGGTGACTCACAGGTAGAGAAGCAGCATTCCTCCTGTTACCATGACGAAGCGGCTGAAGGACGAATAGAAATATACGATGCTGAGGAGAATGCCAGCTCGGGAAGCTGTGTACACCCAGTCCAGCCAATCATGGTTCAGATCCTCCTCATTCTGCCCCTCCCCAACCTGAGCAATTTGAGGATTGCCTCGGACAGGCCCTCGGTCCTCTGTGGGAGGGGCATCTGAAGGTGGGGTCGACTGTCGGGGTGGTCTATGTGAGTTAGCCCATGCCTGACTGATAGAAAAAGATGAGAGATTGTGAGACTGGGTCCAGGAATTTTGAGAAATTGTATTTTACTACTGGATAGTATATAAATTAACATGCTGTACAGTAATGCTACTGTTTACACCATGTTGGGATTTTCAAAATATTTGGAGTTGAGCTGGGCTGATTGTTCTTTAGGCACATATGTTATCAGAAAGGAATATTGAGACATTGTGTTATATAAATAATACTGACCAACTGCATGTTTCATTATACATGAATTGTAATTAGACCTGTCTAATTGGATTTAGTATAGTGCAGTGTGTGAAACAAAGTTTAAGGTATTTTCTTCTTTTTTACCTTTTTTTGTTGTGACACGTCATGAAAATCTGTAAAAGTATTGTGAGATAATATTTGTGCCCCATCACCCACCCCTACAAATGTGCGTCCTTTATTTAGAGACAGGAAGAAACAGGAAATCACCATTTAAAAACTGTGACACTAAAAGGGATAGTAGCACATTAGAATAATGCATTTTCCTCTTATTTTTATACTCAAATCTTTCAGCTGTTTAAAACACCTTTGGGATAAAAAAAGCAAATCTGATTTAATGTGTGTTTTTAATAAAATAAAAAAAAGCTAATCTGATTCCAATATTTTGGAAAAGAGAAGTCTAAATATCAAGCACAAATCACACTTCCGACCAAACTTTGATTAGTATGAAGTGCTTTAA
>JBBMFX010461718.1:0-17216 GCA_037832545.1 Rhabdalestes septentrionalis
TCGGCCTCCACCCCCCCCCCCCCCCACCCCCCAATAATGTGCAGCAGCAAATGTCTGAATGTGGCAATATTCTTACTGACTCCTTAATTACCTCCTAATTCCTGTTTGATTCAGTGACTATCTGAGATGTGACGCTTGAGATTTTTAACATTTTCCTTCACCAAAGAGTGTAATAGTAGTGATTTAAAAGAACCCTATTCATCTAAAGCAACAAATAGCTTAAACACAGTGTCATAATGCACTAGCAGGTAAAACTGATGATGAACTAACTTCAAGGGTCTGAACAGGGCAGTCCATCATTCAAATAGATGACTTAAAGGCAAAATAATAAAAATAGCATTTAAATTGTAAGAGATAAAAGTAGAGAAGAGTACGATCATGTACAGTAAATGTACACATAAATGCTATAAGTGGGTCAAAAGGGAGAAGTAAATTGAACATGAGAAAAATGCACTAGATGGCCCCTGCCAAAAACTTTATTATTGAGAGACTTTCTGAACAACCTAAATGTGCAAATGAACAAACAACAAGCAAACAAATACTACTCCCAATGGTCTTAACCTCACATACAGAGTGAAAAAAGAACACACAGCAGCCCCCAACATCCAGTGCAGTTAAATGAGTAAGGAAAGGTGTTACCTCTGATCTCCCATGTCTCCTCAGTCCACTTCTTCTGAGCGCTGCACAGCGAGGCCAGCAGCAGCAGAAGGGCCAGAGTGCTCCTCATCCTCATCTTCCTCAGCAAAACAACAATGATGTCATTGACATTGTGCAATCCTGTAATATGCAGCCAATACAAACTCTGTTCTCTGCACTCTACATTCGTGTAAATGGCCCCGGGGTGAAACACAGCACGACTTGCATGTCTGAGAGTTCGGTCCGACTGGCCAGCACTAGCATGTGTTTCACACATTTCCAAAAAACTTTAGTGCCGGATGTCCTCTGGCAAAACAAAGCGTTCAGGGATTTGTCTTGTAATCAGAGATCTGGATCCCAGTGCAGTGCATCATGATCAAGCCTCCTAATTTCAGCTGAAGTCGAGGCGACATGTTGCCCCATCAAATTTGTTGCAAAGATCTCTCAGTATAACACAACTTAAACCAAACTATGCTGCCCATTGGCCTCAGTGTACATGTGATAAGCATTTGACGGAACGGCAGGCTAATTATATTCTGACTTCCAAGGCAAGTTAGGGTAAAACCAGAATTAGAAGATTGTGTTGCAGCCAAATACCTGATTTAATGTGATGAGTGTGTATTCCTCTGCTCAGTGATATCCGAGCCCTAGATTAATCCGGCTGTGTGGTTTACAGGGAGGAAACATGTCTGCAGTTGCTCTTATATCACTATCCTAAGCCCCAAAAGCCATCCCTCAACCTGCTCCCGCCTCCACACATGGACAGAGGGAGAGAGAGAGAGAGAGGAGTGAGGGTTTAATACTCATATGCAGTGTTGTGTATTGCAGATACAGACTGAACAATAATACATTAAGAATGAAGTCTATGTAAACCACAATAAAGAGCAAGTGTCTGGCATTTTATCCTCATTGAGACCCTTTGATGTATTGTTGTGTGTGTTCATATGACCATTTTGCAACCTTTATATATATATATTAGAATGAAACAGGGTATTTTGTTAAAGTGCCTTAAATATTTATTTATGAAAATTAAAAATTTTTAACAAATGTAGACATTTCAGCTTATAGTCAAATCAGATGCATAGGACTGTTTATTTGTAGACTTAGATCTGCATTCCCCCCGTGTAACTCACCTCAGTTCCACAAAACTATCCAGTAGGTGAATTGTTCTTTTTAACAGGGGTGATGTCCCACTAGGGGCAGTCCTGCTTCCACACCACCAACCAACTCACACACAGGTTAATACAGGGGAGGCATTTTGATAACTTGTCTCCGCTCAATTTAGCACACTGATCTAGCAAAGACTAGTCAGTTTACACTCGAGTGAGCCAGACCCTTTAGAGTTGTAGATAATCAAAACTATAATGAAACTAAGATGAATTTGCCACCAAGCCAGTGTGACCTTTCACAAAAAAACGTTTGCCAATTATACCTTTTAAAATGTCATTTCAGAACACACTGTGAATTCACGTAGTTGTGTTTTCCATGACGGTTTCTCTATGCAAAACGTTTAAACCCACCCAGTCGAATTCTATGATTTTAAAATGCCTTTATTGGTTGACAATGCGGCATAACTTTTCAACAGTTCACATTTTTAAGTATATTTTTCCCCAATATGCAAAATTCAGCAACTAAATGTAAACTGTGCTTTAAAATGTGCATCAGTGTATTCTATGTAGAGGTTGTTTACTTATTTTCACTTGGAAAATCAACAAATCATGCACATGGTCAGGGCCCCAAACGTACGTAGAGTGCACAGATCAAACATTCAGCGTTTCAGTATTTTTAAGCCATCCAGGAAAAGAACAGACAAGCCAGATGAACCAGAGGGAAAAGAAAGAGAAATCCTCCACTAAATCTAAATCTGTTTTTGTTTGTTTGGTCAGTGTGTTCTGGACCGTTTCTGTAAAGAGTGTCCAAACAAGCATGATGAGTGGTCAGATCATAGATCGGTTTGTTGCCTTTTGTCTCAGCCAAGCCAATTCCCCAGCCTCACCCATCTTATGCTGAGAGACCTCCGGTCACAGAGGTGGCATGAAAGGAACTGTCATATCTTTCCCGGCCGTGGTCCCAGGCCCGGGCTCGGCTCCAGGGGAGAAGCGTTTGATGTAAGATTCTTGCTCCAGCGTGGCATTCCTTCTTCTCACTGTAATGGTCTGCGGAACATGTGGGCCTTTTTGGTGAAGCCCAAGTTGCTCTCCCTGCTCTCCGAAACAGCAGAGATGGCAGCAGCAGACCAGGAGCTGGCAAACTAGGTGCTTCTGACAGCCTCCCTGGCCTCATAAAAATCACAGTCAGTGCATTTTATTTAGGCTATAAAAAGGAGGAATAATAGCTTGCATCACTGTCTGGCCTGGATTTTACAGCATGTGATAGACGACTGGATCTGAACTTTGTAAAGCGCAGTTCATGAGAGTGATTGCATTTGGAAGCATGAAGCTGGTTTGTGTGTGTGCGAGAGTGTGTGTGTCTGTGTGTGGAGCTACTGAGACAAACAGGAGTCAGAAGAGCAGGTTTATTGCTCTAGAGCTCATAATTAAATCCTGCTCACTCAAATTCATAATTGTAGCAATTTATTTTACCTACACTCATGTGCCAAAAAGGTTCCAAAGACATCTTATTCAAGATGTTTTGGAGATAATACAAAGGAATTAATGTTTAAAGGGTTTATTGTGAGTCCTTTCCACTGGAGCAAGCTCAGATGAGTCTCAGGTGAATCCAATCCACAAATCAGCTCATTTTTTGCACAGATGCTTGAGCTTGAGTGCACAGTCATTACAGCAGAAGATGGGATACCAAATAGATAGAAATTCTGGAATTAATGCGAAATCTTGTAGTTTTCACTCAACTTAATGAAACATTAGACAATTGGACCTCACTGCATATTTTTCTGAAGACACACAAGGTATATTCTACTGTATTTGTGTCTATTTATGGCACAGTAAATAAGAAGCACTGTGTTCTGTGGAATAGGAGCGTTGACAAGAGTTGTTGGTTTAATCATCCCAGGGAACGGCATTTAAAAGCATGGTCTAAATAGAGACCAGTGTTTTACTTTGAAACAGATTTCTTATGTTCTCATGCATGTGTGGATTTTCTGGGCCTGAATTACGTAATGTGAATGTTCTGAAAGTGTGCTGAGTCTGTTTTGGATCATGGAATTCTCAAAGGAGATGAGCGGCAGTAAGACTGGAGTGCTTGCTCAATTCAGAGCGGGAAATAAATAACAACTTGGAGGGCTGCTGCGAAGAGATTTCCTGGTTGAGGATTTCGTAGGTAAAACATTTCTCTCTTTCAAAATCAATGAAATCATTTCATTTAAGGAATCAATGGAACATCATAACTCATTTAACTTAATTTGGGCAGGTACTGCACAGCAAATGTAAGCAGTGCATGTATAAAAAAGGGTGAAATTTTTAAAACCTTTATTAATAAGTGTGTTTTTAACAAGTGCAAATTTTGCTTAGATCATTGTCAATATTCTCAATAACAAATGCTAAAAAGGGTTCGAGTGCAGTGGCCGAAGGGGGGCCAATGTGTGTCAGCGCACGTGTGTAACGCTTTAATTACCAATAGTCCGTGTAGAACACACGTAGTGTTAGTTCCATTCTTCGAGGCAGCGCATGTTGCAAAAATAAATATATATTTAAATGTTTGGTTGTTCAGTGCAGGGGGGCCATTAGCAGGGCCAGGAGCAATTCTAAGGTAATTGGTTCTTGTCCTAGTCTTGTTTGTATTTAGTTTGCCTTGTTTTTTATGCACTGGTGTCAGTGAACCATCACATCATGTTGGATTGTGTTTTTCCATGTTCTCCTATTTGGTTTGAGGACATTCGTGCTGTTGTGCCTTTTTGAGTTCTAAGTTTTGTTCAATAAAGAGCACAAATGAACACAAATGAGCACTGGTGGTAGGGAGAGATGGAGCACTGTGACACTATGGACAAAGGAGTACTGTATTAATTTTTTTATGTTTACTTTTAATTCTTTTATTTCTTCAGTCATTTTAAAGTTTTAGAATTTGCACTGCACTAAATCATAACACGACTAATCCATTTTGTTTGTAATGACTAAGTTCTGTGTACAATCAATATAATTAGCATATTGAGAAAGTGTCACTTTTCACTAAATGCTCAGAAAATCTTAAAAGCATGTTGTGAACATGATACCACTAAAATATGCACATATTTCCCACTCCTAAGTGATACTCTGAATTAGATACCTACTACAGTCTTTTGCACAGTTACATATTTTTGTTAATTCTCTAAAACCTGTGAAGGTTCTTTAATACTTTAAAAAATACTTTAATTATTGACATGCCTACATTTCTTTATCAAGCATGTTTTTCAAGAAGCCAAATGGTCTTCTGCAGCGTTGTTTAAAATAACTCTTTAAGACATTTTAGGAGTGTATTTACGGTACTTAATTAAATTTTTTTAAGCCATAGTTCTCAAAGCAGTGCCCCATGGGAGAGTCCCTAAATATATACTATTTTTGCAGAGAGGACATGGGCAGACTCTTGCTCCAAATCGCATCTAAAATAAAGATTGACTATGATTCCCTATTGAGTGTTATTCTGTGTTTATATTCTATAACCTTTAACATGAGTCAGTTTCTTCAACAAAAAAGCACAAAAGCTACATTACATATATAGCCAGTGTGCTATAATCCTGATTTGATTGAGAATCTATATTCTATCCAAATTGTGTTATTGATATAATGACTCAGCCACCATTTCTGGCGCTAATTCCCCTAAAAGTGTTTAATTGTAAAAGCATTCAAGAAATGCATTTGTGGTGCTAAGCTCTACAGCAGCATTTGCAAGTATGGAAACCTTGGCAACTTCCATCCAGGGAGGACAAAAAATCGAGGACACATGAAAAGCTCTGGGCCAAATTCAGATGAAGAATGGGTTTAATGACAGGTTACGGAATGATTCTACGTGGCTGTAATCTTAAACTTAACGGCTGATTTTTTTCTGAATAAGAAAAGAAAGTCAAATCCTACTATACATCCTCGCATTATGTTTGGACACTTTCGGTTTAGTTTAGTGTGATAAATTACAAAATACAGAATATCAGGATATGAGCTTATTCTTACGAATTACTTCACAAATCCCTAATGGAAGAGAGTTTGTTAGCAATTAAAGAATGCATCATAGGTGAGTTGTGGTTTGAAATACATAGATGTCTATATGGAGTTGGTCCCCCTTTGCAGCTGTATATGCTTCTAGTATTCTTGGAAGGTCTCTCTGGGAATTTGTGCGCATTCATTCTGAAAAGCATTTATGAGGTCAGACACTGATGTTGGACAAAAAGGCCTGGCTCACAACATCCGTTCCAGTTCATCCCAAATGTGTTGGATGGTTCTTCCACAACTTATCCAGCCATGTCTTTATAGAGCTTTCTTTGTGCACTGATGCACAGTCATGCTGGAATAGAAAAGGCACTTCCCCAAACTAGGACTACAAAGTTGCAATCATAGTGTTGTCCAAAATGTCTTGCAGAAGCATTAACGGAGGCCTAAGCCAACCCCTAAAAAACAGGCATGTCCCAATAATTGTGTTCATATATTTTATGCCAGGTTTTGGAGAATACATATATCAATACCACATTTAATAGACCTCTTAGTATAGCAGTGAAACTTCAGTACAAATATCTACATTTGATCTTATGGGATGTTCACCCTGTTACAAGTCAAGGCCACACCTGCGACACTGCCTGTGCTCCGTTGTCAGAATCACTAACTGTCAGGATTACCTCTGTCACCTGACAAAACACAGTGACAGGGATGTCCAAAAGTCATTTTTACCAAGTCCAAGTCAAGTCTCAAATCTTTGTGCTCGAGACCAATTCAAGTCTCAAGTCGTTAGTCCCAAGTCCCAGTCTATGGGGTGCCGTTTGTAAAAACAGACTTAGAGGTGTCATTTTATATAGTTTAACGCAATTTTTCACACAATTTTCTCACATTTAGATTTGACTGTGTTAAAGAAAAAATTTGACTCTAATTCTAAATGTTTCATTTTTCTAAACAGCAACTCTAAATGTGGAATTTTTTTGCTCTAAATGTTGAGAAAGTTTCAGTTGTAATTTGGAAATTACGAGTGCATTGTGTTCAAGGGCTTTTGTTGCTGTAGTGAAGAAAAAACATGGCGGACCCACTGTTTGTCTTGAGCTGTTAGTTGGGCAAAACAGTTTTAGACTTCCCCTCCCGCTGATAAAGAGTTTGGGCTACAGGTTGGATCATCATGGGATCACTGGCATACACTACATATGAAAAAATGCCTTTTTTTCTAACCACAAAGTACTAGGAGGCTCTCTTCGACTGACACCGTTGCTAGCATATAGGGTAGGTTGGTGAAAGTTTATCTAGGCAACTAAATTTATAGCACAATTTACTTGCCCAGTGGAAATTATTACATGAGGGTGTTCATGTGCAGTTTTCAAGTCAGTTTTTGGTATTTACCATAGTTCCCATAGGACATGAAAACACCATTAATGTTTAGAAGATATGCTCTTTGGCCACGCCCCCGAATACAATTGGCTTTTACTCCGTGCTGTGATATTCCCTCACCAACATGGAGGATTTGTCTTAAATTATGTAAACATTCAATATGATATGAAGCTTCACAGTTAGATAGGGCTCAGTGACATCGTTACAATGACACCCTGTATGACATAAAAGCCCCCCAGTGATCCAGACTTATTATCAGAAAAATCTGAGACAAAAGTAATGGGACACCCGGGTGAGTTGAACGGATTTCGGCTAGTAACTTTATGGCAAACGAGGGGTCGTTGGAAAGAGTGTGAGATATGATTAATAATTCCATGAAATTAACTTTGTTTATGACAATCAAGTCACAAGCCTTTGTTTGTGCGACTTAAGTGTGACTTGAGTACAAGTCTCAGATTCGAGTCCCTATCTCTGCACAGTGATACATAGTTTAGGTTAGAAATAGTTAGGAAACATTTAAACTGAGGATAATTATTATAATCATTATTGCTGACTACAAACATTAGCAAAAATATTTTCTAGAAATGATCTACACTTTAATTCAAAAGTATCTCCAAGGACACTACCTTTGTTTTGTTTTGGGGTTTTTTGGTTGCCACCCTGACGGAATATGTCAACAAACTAGACTAACAGCTAACTGCACTTCACTTTATAGAACAGTAAAGCATAAATCAACAAAGGTGGCAGTGAAACTAAACTACAGTCCCACATCAGGTTTTTTGGAAACCACATTTTATGGCTACTGTGAAAAGGAGTTAAACATGCTAAACTTACTAAATACTTTTACATACTTCGTTGTGTTTAATTGTAAATATTTTCTGACTACCTGGACATTTTTGGCTTCATATTTCCACTTTAACACAATACTCTTTCTTTCACTTACATTCCTCTGAGGTTTTTAAACCTCTGGATTTTTCACAACACACTGTAACACAAATCCAACCTCGCAAGAGTTACTGATGATAAGACTTAGCCATCTTTCTCAGCCAGTGAATAGAATCATGGATCCCAGTCGTGGATGGCCACAGTATCACTGGCAACAGATCTATGGTCAGGCAGTAGAATTTAAAGTTCTGAGTCTTCTGCATCACACAGCAGCAACAGA
This sequence comes from Rhabdalestes septentrionalis, assembly GCA_037832545.1. Classification (NCBI taxonomy): domain Eukaryota; kingdom Metazoa; phylum Chordata; class Actinopteri; order Characiformes; family Alestidae; genus Rhabdalestes; species Rhabdalestes septentrionalis. The sequence continues at coordinate 8,251 of JBBMFX010461718.1, forward strand.
AATATTCTTTCATGTTCAAGTTTACTAAAAACATCAATACAACACAATGTACCAAACATGGCAGTAGTCCCTGAGATGCTGCATCTGGATGAACATCTCTGAAATAAATTTCTTCCAAATCAAGTCAACTGGTGGAAAATCTTAAAGACAAATGCTGCACATGCTGACAGACTTCAGCATCACCGTCCAGCAGCAAAGCCTCTATGGGAGCCCAGATGTGCCACAGGGGCTGCACCTGCTTATTCCATTTATAGATGGACCACCACATGCTCAAGCATGTTTGTCCAATGTGTTTCAGATATAAGCTATCACTCATGAAGAAAATACTCAAAGTAACTGAGCTCTTTAACAATGCAAGGATCTGTGATTGCAGTTGAGGCCTGTTTTCCTGGCCAAATGGTTCCAGCTCAAGCCAGAGTAAAAGGAAAGTATTGGATGATGAATAGTCTGAGACAGAACACTGGTCCAGTAATGACTTTTGGCCAGGATGAATCCTTAGGCGACTCATCCTAAATTCAGTCTAGCTTCAGAAACAAAGTGTGATTCTTGCCACAGTTTTGCTGTTGGACCAAAAGTTGTCCAAAGATCAGGCCAGCCTGAGCCTGTGGAAAGAATGACGGCAGGTTGGGCTTTTGATGCCAGGGAGAAGGAAAAGCAGGCCCGAACTCTCTCTGTTTTTCATCTTTCCCTCACGCCATCTTCTGAGTACATGCTGCACAAGATCTAGCATGCCTTTTAGCTATATAAGCCTTTTTACGTTATGAGATAACAAAGTAAAAAAATTAAATCTTCCAGAAATTTGAGAACATATTTTACAATCAATGGGGTATGCACAATTTATGGGGCATGCACGTGATCCACATATCTAGATTTTGTATCCACAAATGTAGAAATCTACACTGTGATGCAATGTTACCTGAAATTTTGCAATTTCATGGCAATAAATACATTTTCTTTGCTCTGAGTTTTGCTTAATTTGCATATTTCAGATATTTCTTAATAATTGATGGCCATTTCATCCAAGTTTTTGCCATTTTTTTACAGATAGCTGCAAATGTTATCAACTAACAGATGATTCCAGGACCCAATAGATGGTCACAGAGATGTTAGATAAACACAGAGATTAATACAAAGGTTCCATTTTGGCAGAACATCCATCCATCCATCCATTTTCTACCCCTTTATCCCGGGTCTTTTATTTTGATTTTGTCCTCCTCAAGCTATTGCATGCTTACGTAAGATAGCACACTATCAAATTGGATTACTAGCCCAGTTGGTTCTTGTCTGTGGAGAGATTACGTAGAAAAATTTGAATTTTAGCACATAATCAAAGGCACTAAACAGATGGTCTCGAGATACAAAAGTTTGATTTCAGCAGCATATGTTTGTCACATCTCATAAGCACAGTGTTTGATAATGAGAAAAAACGAAGTCAGACCTCAGTCTGGTCTCACTACCCTTAAAGCACACAGCAGTGACGGATATTAGCAGTGACAACAGCCCCTAAATGCTGCTGGGGGAGCTTGAAGATTTCAGCGTATTTTCCACAAGTGGTCATTACTTAACATAGCTGAAGTTTCAATTTAACAAGAACCACAACATGAGTACAGCTGCAGACTGCACTCCCAAGTCTTGATGGAATACTTGATAATCCAATTGAGCTGATGCCATAGAGCAGCAGTCACCAGCTGTTGGCCTGGTGGCCTTTTTAAGGTTCTTCCCTAGAAAGTTGCATCATGTGCGGTTTCTTTAGACCTAAGAGGATCCTTCACACTCATTAGCAAACAACTCTTTTAAGAACCATCCATTGAAATGTTCTTTATGGGGGCAAATATGGTTCTTCAAACACAAAAGCTTTCCTGGCACTTTAAAAGGTGTTGATTTTGAGCAGTTTAATGTTTGTTTTTATTGTTTTCAGGAAAGTGTGTGTAGAAAATGTATTGGTTCAGACCATGGTGGAAAGTTCCAATAGCCGTGAGGAATCAAAAGGAGGACAAGTATGTGAGAGAAAGATGTGGAAAATGGAGCTAGTAGGCGACAAACTTATGGCGGCAAAAACTACTTTCCTAAGCCCCAGACTCCTCCACACCAATAAACATCCACTGCACTCTCTGCTGCAGAATCAGACCCAGACTTATCTTCTACAGTCTGATCATTTTTCAGCTCCAAATTATCTTCCAGCATCAAAGGTGTTGATTCTTTATTTGTCTCTCAGCAGAGTTAATCTAGGTTCATGTCAAATTGGCACCCAGACCTCGCCACACTGCCAGATTCAGCAGATGGGTTTCATTTATACCCGTGGAAGGCAGAAAAATGGTAGGTTTCCACACAAATACCCAATTAAACATCACCCAATCTGCCTCGTGACCAACTGCAAGAGAAAAATGGAAAGTGATAAAGAAAAAGAGAAAATGAAAGGAATTTAGCAGGCCTTGTCGATCAACCCTCCAAAAAAAATTGCTTAAACCTAGTCTGGATCAGTATTCTAGCTTCCAAGGATCATGCATGAAACCAATAGAATGAGATCTTTTCACTGGATGAAATGATCTGAACCACAAAAATGACTAAAAGAAGTCAATTAGTAATTAGTATTCATAAAACATTCTTAAAACTAGACATAGATACGTGGACAATACTTCACAAGATTAGATTTCACTTGGAGTGTCTAATCCTAATGGTGTATAAAGTTAATGAATCTAATCATAATCTTAAATACATTTGCTGCATGTAATACACAGTGTATAGCACTGGATCACAGTATTACATTGTATAGTGTAATACAATATAGTATAGTGTGGTATGGTATGGTATGACACTGTACTCTATAGTACAGTATTCTACAGTACAATACAGTATAATATAGCATTGTACAATAAGATGTACTCCATTTCAGTGTAGCAATAATAGTTGTAGTACAGTAGTAGTATAGTGTATTTAAATTTTGGAGGCATGGCAATATGCAAAATGTTTTGGTATACTGAAGCATAAAATTTGTCCTTTGAATGATTCAAAGAGCAATATATGATTTTGCTGTCTTTACAATTACATGTTGGAAAGTTACAGTACACTCTATACCAGCAGGGATAAAATGCATACTGAGCCAGTGTAAGAAATATACAGCTCCAGTATATCACTGTAATTGTGTCTCTTTGGGCTGGTAGAATTGGGGGGAAGTTGGCGCTGTACTAGAATGGAGCTCTCCTCCAAAGGAATATCTGCTCATCTCATTCCTAGAATACCTACTGTGCTGCGTTATCCCTTTCAAATCGTTTGCAGTGCAGAGCCACAGCCAAGGCCAGCAAAGGCTCCAGGAGCCGGAACGCCTCTGCAGAGCTGGCCTGTCTGAATCAGCAGCACGTGCAAAACTCTCCCAATATTCCTGAAAGTACCATCAAAAACATACAGCAGCACACACCAGCTGAGGTATATTCTGGGATATTTACATTCAGTTTAATGTGAAAGTTTTGGCAACAAACCATGTCTACCTGTGTTCAGTTGGGTGAGAAAGACTCCATGGATTTGGAGGAGATTCTGGTTATCCAGGTGCTGCTGATTTTGCAGCAGGCTCCTCTTGGCTCAGAGGTGACAGATTTACTGGTGCAGCTTCGCTGTTGTCTGGAATTTTACTCTCTGCTGTTGCCATGAGAATTCATCACGTTTGACTTGATCTGTAGGCCTAAAAGATCAGCGCAAGGTGAGATGGGCCTGGCGTGAGTCTATCTTCATTTAAAAATTTCAGAATCAAACTTGAATTGACTCCAGGGGAACTTGCTTATGTTATGACTGCGCAGACACACAGAGACACACAGACAAAAAAGCAGTATAAAATATATACATGAATCCAGGGAAAAACATCTGTAGAAAACAACGCAGTATGAAATACACTATGCTGGTATAAATACTATCGATAAGTAACACAGTTAAGTGAACCACTAACAACATGGATGGTAGTTAGAAGTATGTTACTGCTGTAATCAGGGTTGTGCATGAACATGTTCTATGAATGGCTTTCACTGAACACGTTCCTATTTTTTCAGAGCGCTGAACTGAACGAATCAGTTTACAAATTATGAACAGGGACGTGAGTGACGTTCACTCGCGAGACTGAACGCAGCTCACCGTTTACTTTTGCTGATAAGAATCTAGCATGATTAGTCCTTCGAGGTTAGATGATTTTGCAGAAGGCAGTTTGTTAAAACATTTGAGAAATCGGTGTAGGTTTAGATGGGGAAAACCTACTTTTAGTTGCTTGTCTGAGCATTTTAAAAGGTTTGTCTGAATGTTGCATTTTAGGCAGACATGATTTATTTACATTTTTGTGTTACTATTGTCTGAATACATTTTTCATGTACATTATACTTGCTCCTTGTTTTTTTTTCACTTTCAGTGGTAAGATCTATTCTCAACCTCAAATTTGGTTTTTAATATAACTTATGCCTGTGATTGTTCAATGGTATGACAGATAAAAGGAGAAGATTGAATGAGGCTCAGATAGAAGGACAGTGAATTGATAATGTAAAACAAAATCATCATGAATGAACGTTATATAAAAAAAACCTAAAACATAATGAACGAAAGTGAACTAGTTTTGAGCTGTGAACTTGGTTCAGTTTTTTTTTTTTTTATATGAAGGTGAACTAGTTTATTTTTATTTGAATGAACTAATCTAGTTCTATTTCAATGTGAACTGGCACAGCACTGGCTGTAATAGAGATCAGTTGGATATAACATAGGTAGTGATATTCACATGGTAAGATTAAGCACATAATTTATTGCACACAACAATAATATTTTAGAACTAAAAAGAACAATGCACAATGCTGTACAGGGTAGACTATTGCATGCCACAGCAAGATAATGTGGTGATATGCACAATAATAGTTAAATCTGTAAAATCTTAAATAGTTAAATAGCTAAATCTGGTAAGAAATTGCACAGAAAATTAGCAAGTTGGTTTTATTGTCATTCCTACAATTTACAAAGCAATGTGCCTCGAGGACCATGGTGCAACACAAGAGTGGAATAGAACTGAACACAAGACCACAAGTGCAGTCAGGAGAGCAAGCTGGAAAAAGTACATGAGGGCAACAATATCACTAGACAAGACAAGACAACATTCAGTGTAAATGACAACAGCTACAATGAGGATAAATACAGTATCTGTCTTCATTTGGAATGTAATATTACATTATCAATTTACAGTTTTTTTTATAAACCTAAATTCAAACAGTTTTTTTTTTGTTACCATGCCCCTAAGACTCTTTCTTTATCCCGAACAAACAGAGCTAAACTGCTGTAGGCTAAGAGGATATACTGAAATGGCTTTCACAAATAGGTTTTCTGGTCAGGGGATTTAAAGGTATGTTTTGAACCTTTGACAGCGTCTACAAAATACATTTAAATCAAAAAATTAAGAAACCTTTTTTTTTCTGTGATGTGGGCCCCTAAGTATGATCTGACAATGTAAAAAACGCTGATGTTGATTTCAGGCTGCCTTTAAACAATCCCAGTCATACGTGATTTTATTCTAACGGTAATAGCTGCAATCGTTCATATGGTTCAGAATACTCTTATACTCCTGTTCTATACTTTAGAAAGCAGTCTTATATAGCATTCAAAAATATTCTCAGAATATCAGATGCTTTTCCAATTGCTTTTTTGAACCAAAATGCTTGAGTGGTACGTCCGCAGAAAGGATCCAAGACTTAGCCTGAGGGCTGGCAGAGCTTTCATACACACCCGCATACACTCTTGGCTTGGCTTAATCTCAGCACTGTGACTCTCACATGATGCAGGAATGTCCATGCTCACAGCTACACACTCCACACACTGCCGGCTGGGGGTGAGGGGGTGTCTCTCACGAGCCTCCTCCGCTTTTCTGCTTCTTTCTCTTTCCTCTTTGGACTCGCTCAGCATCCCACATTGACCATCCGAGTGGCTGCTGAGAGTCATCATCCAACAATATGAGATGGGGCGCTTTTCGCTTGTAAGGAGGTTCCCTTTTTTCTGGAATCGGAGGGAAAGCATACAAGATGAAGAGACCAGACCGCTCATATCAAAGGTAATCATCACCAAGAGCAGTTTGCAATGGCTTCACATATTACACTAGAAGAATTTTATTATTGCAAGAACTGCACAAGTGAAGGACTAACCGTCAGTACAGTTGGAATAACGCTGCATTTTGTGCCCTCGTTGTGATGTTTTAGGAGTTTCAAGAGTTTTTCAAACTCCAAAAGTGTTTCAATAGGTGTTATAATGTGATGAACATGCAGCAAAATACACTAAGGGAATTAGGAGTCCTTTTAGAATTATTTGTAGAGCCCTCATCATGGAAAGCCCATTTTATCCAAGAAACTAAAGTGAAGTATGCTGGCATTGTACAAGTCATTTCCACAGACTCAAACATTCCATTAATGTAGCATTTAATTCAATTGTCTATGTGATACACCAATAACCAACATATTTACATGTACACCTCTTTAGCCTATTGCGGTTTTCCCTGTTTAAGATGTAAGTAAAGTTTCAGCCTGGACTGCTTTAAAAAAAGTATAACACAATGCAAAGTTTTTTTTACATATGTCGGTCTTAAACTCATAGCAACACAATTGACCCCTTCATTCTAAGAGATGAAGATAGGTTGGGAAATGGCCCTGTTAGAATGAAACATGACTGATGCTGACTGTTTTCGATTCCCATCCAAAAAGAGGCAAGGTTTACCCATATTTGGCCAAAGATTAAGCAGTGATCCCTTTCTTTCAGCACCTCATTTTTAGACAGTTATTCTTTTGGTCTGGTTTTCCAGGCTCTTTGTCTTTAGCTTGTCAATGGCCATTGGGACAAGACCACAGGGATGAAACACAGACAAACTATGTAATCAATATTTTAATCAGTATTTTATGTCCTTAATATCTCCAAGGGCAAACTTCCATCTCAAGCTGTCTCATCTGTTACATACCTGGGCACGGATGACAGCTCGGAGAGTAAGACAGACTCAAGCTCATCCAGCCATGAAGAACGAAATAGGACACAAACACAGGCTCCCTCAGGCCTGACTGACTGCCTGCTAAAATTCATTCTCTTTGCTAGTAACCTGCTCTTCACCGTGATGGGCCTGGCCACTCTGGGGCTCGGGCTCTGGGGCCTTTTGAACAAAGAGTCCTTTGCCCAGGAAAAGCTGGGCAGCCTTGGTACAGACCCCATGCTGGTCTTTGTCTTCTTGGGCCTGGTGCTGTCATTGCTGTGCCTGACAGGCTGTGTGGGGGCTGTGAGAGAAAACTACTGTCTGCTGCGCACTTTCTCCGCCGTGCTGCTGGCCCTGGTGGCAGCCCAGGTGCTGGCAGCCATTGTGGCCTACAGCCTGCAGGGCCGCATCACCGACCTGCTGCGCACCGGCATGCTGACCGCCATGGTGCGCTACCAAGACGACCTGGACCTGAGATTTATCACGGACGAGATCCAGACAGGGCTGCAGTGCTGCGGGGCCGATAACTATCGAGACTGGCAAATCAACAGGTGAGACAACCTGACACCTACCCAGGGGTCTCAGCCCCTGCTCAGGCCCATTCCTCAACATCATTAAACCTTTAGAAGTTGTTTGTTAATAATAATAACGAGGTCGATGACGATGATGATTATTATTATTATTATGCATTTTATTTATAACATGCCTTTCAGCTCACCCAAGGATGCCAAACAATCATTGTTAAAATATGATTACAATAGATATAATAATATGACACAAAAAAATACAATAAAAAAGCACATAGTAGCATGAAAAAGCAGAAAAAATTAAACTAAATCAGACAAAATACAAGTAAATACAAGCAAATAGTACTGTGTTTAAGATAAGATGATCTTCTCCACCGATGGGAGACTCATCAGTGTGTGAAAAGCCAGTGAGAAAAGATGAGTTTTGAATTTAGATTTCAGGGCCCGCCACACTGAAAGTCCTGTCTCCTGTAGTGCCTTAACGGGTGTGGGGAACGGAGAGGAGATGGGCTTCAGTGGAACATAGTACGGAGTTGGTACGGAGTTAGGATATCAGAGAGAGAGGCCGGTGCAAGATTATGTTGAGCTTTGAAGACCAACAGAATGATTTTGTATTGAATGCGGAACTGAATGTGTAACCAGTGAAGCTGGGGTAAAACAGGACATGGTGTAAGTGAGAAGATGTGCGGTTTTCTACATTATGCGGCCTACTTAGATACTTAGCTGATACACCAAATAGTAGAGTGTTATAGTACTCTAACCAAGATGTAAGTAGCCTAGAGATGTTTTTGAGATGAGAAAAAGCTTTTAGAGAGATGTGTTTAACATGGGAGTCCGAAGATAGAGTTGAGTCCATTATGACTCCAAGATTTTTTACTCCTGAGGTATTAGTAGTGAAAAACCCAGGAACACACAGGTTCAAGTGCTTGATCTTTCTTAGCTTGGTTGGTGTGGCAAGAAGAATAGCTCCCGTTTTGTCATGATTAATTTTACGAAAGTTTTGTGTCATCCCGGTGCTAATGGCATAGAGGCAAACTACCAAGCGGGATGAAGTAAGTTTGAGGGTGTAGAGTGGATGTAGATTTCTTTACTTTCAGCATAGCAGTGGAAATTCAAACCATGCTGATGGATGATATGGCCATGAGGAAGAATTTAGTTGAGGAAGAGAAGGGTTTACGATGACAATGCCCTTAATGCCTAGGAGAGTATCCATATGCTTGAGGTGTATGCTATGACAGTCTATATATATATATATGTGTGTGTGTGTGTGTGTGTGTGTATGTGTGTGTGTATTAGGGGTGGAGACAAATACAATTACGGTATAAGGACTGGCACAAATAACGTGTTTTTTACGACTACTGTATTCGGACAAATACTTTATAAAACATTTGTATTCGGGACGTGTGTGTGTGTGTGTGTGTGTGTGTGTGTGTGTGTGTGTGTGTGTGTGTGTGTGTGTGTGTGTGTGTGTATCTATA
>JBBMFX010461826.1:0-17213 GCA_037832545.1 Rhabdalestes septentrionalis
ACTGTACATATCGTTTTTGCGGTTTTGATACCTTGACTTTTTAAAACCGCGGTATACCTAGAAACCGGTTATCGTCCCATGTCTAGTGGCCATCACAGGCAAGACCATTGTGGGAAACCCAGTCCTTGTGTCCCAAGGCAGGAAAAACAAAAAAAAATAAAAACAAACAAATAAATAACCAAATTGTGCATATTTAAATAGCTAGGGTATATTAAAAAGCTAGGGTGTTCATTCTGATGTGTAAAAGGCGGCTTCCTACAAAATGTATTGCTGGCAATGATAGAAAAAACCAGAACACAGCACAACACATCTTACTGTGTATGTGGCTACATGTGGATATTTGTGTTTGTGTTGCTTACGTATGGAAAATATGGTACCAGGATACATAATGGTAAGATGGTTAAATTTTCTGCTGTGAAACCTTGTGACATGTTCTGATATGGAAGTTCTAATTTTAACATGGATGTTATATTTTATGAGACATACACCCCACCCAGTCCTCCAAAAGTCTCTGTGTTCCTCAGATCTCAGTCTGATCGAGCATCTGTGCTTGAAATTTAGTCTAATCCATGAAGGCCCCAAACATTTTGGCACAGATCCCACTGCAAACCTGTCCATTCCTGAATATAACAGAGAATCAAGGAGCTTGTTATATATAAGCTCACCTGCATCCAATTAGCAACATAGGAATGGAATTCAAATTATTAGTACATTTCAGTACCAAATATAAATGCATATGATTAAAATCCTATCAGGCTGCAACTTTCATGCTAAACCCAATGCTCAAACAATAAAACAAGTATTCTACCTTCTAAATTAAAAAAGGATAAGGAGACAATAACTGATTTTCTATATTGCCCTCAGAATCATACCCAAACCTGTGTCTATAACATACAGCCACTCGGCTAGGGATGGGTATCGTTAAGGTTTTAACGGTATTACTACTTCTCGGTACAGCACGAGACAACTCTCTCGCGCACGCACACACACAACACGCGCACGCAGACCCACGCCACGAGACAACTCTCTCGCGCACGCAGACCCACACCACGAGAAAACTCTCTCGCGCACGCCGACCCACACCACGAGAAAACTCTGGCACGCAGACCCACACCACGACAGAACTCTCGCGCACGCACACACCCCCGCACACCACGAGAGAACACTCTCGTACACACACACACATACTTGGTATCGGTGGCAAAAATCCTGATCAGAGCATCACTAATATGTAGGCTATATGTAACTGAATGTGTGTTAATAAAATTATTAACACTGATTTACAGCCCTTGGTTGGATGTTTTGATACATTTCTCGTGTTTCCACCTTTTTGAGCAAAAATCTTTTTGCAAGTATGTAGCCACAATTTGGATCGTTTGGCTCTCTCCACCATCGTCACTTAATACATGCGAGCTCTCTCGTCTTGTGTATCTTATGCTTAATCAATATATTCAAGATGACATCCATTAATTTCACTATCCTAGCTTAGCATATTGCTACAATATAACCCGCATCAAAACTGTGTTTCTTAACATCTAGTCTCTGTACTTTACAAGATACTAATCAGAATATTTATTTATCCTCATATTCCCTATCAGAATAATCATGTCTTATGGCCATTGTTTGTGTGGGGGGTGTTTGTGTTTGTGAGACAGAAAGAGAGAGAGAAAGAGAGCCTGTGCGTGTATGGGAGAGATTGGGAGTGTGTCTGTGTGTGCGCGCGCACAAGGAGGACAGAGCGAGAGAGAGGGAGAGAAAGAGAGAGCGCGAGAGAGAGAGAGAGCGCGAGAGAGAGGGAGAGAGAGAGAGAGAGAGAGCCCTCTCCTCTTGTTTGCGCACGGGAGCTCTCTCCTGTCCTCTTTTTCAATTTCTCCAGTACAGACAACAGAACCGTTACATTTAAGCTTATCGATACTTCGGTCTTTTATAATTAGGCACCGGGGCCGAATAAGAACCGTTTCGGTACCCATCCCTACACACGGCTCCTGAATATATTTGCCAGGTTAAATGACATAACGAGGGCTGCCAACACACGCATCTGACTGTCTTCACACGCTCTCACAGCACACCTCCGATTTCTCACATATTGTGCACACCCCTCACAAATCTACGCATGGATGATTCAATTCTCTTTCATGTGGCGAGTTGGAGGAAAACCTGGAGTGGATTTCCAGTGATCTATCGATCAAGTTGAGTGGATTCTTTCACAAGAGATTCAAGATTCAGGATTTAAGATTTAACAGGGGCTTTAAAATACCCCCACCCCCTAAAAGTACGAGATTTGCGCACACGCAGCAACCACGCCCCCACTCAAACCGCACACCCACACACAACCCCCCCCCCCACGCCCATACCCCATCCCCTCCGACGCCCCTGAGTTCACAGCTCAAAACTAGTAAATTAGTTCATGTTTGTATGTTTTTGTTTTATTTTTTACATTTTCAATACAACGTCCTTCTACCTGAACCTCCTTTAATCACATCATGTTATGGTGAATTTGGAAAATGTTATGGTGTCATTACTCATGTTATGGTGAATGTGGAGTATATGAGGTGCAGGTATACTGTATATGGAATTTTTATTCAAAAAACATCAACACATAGACATAGGGTCAAACTGCTCAGAAAAACATAAATAAAAACAAACTAACAGCCATTGTCTTTTTTCAAACCCTATCAAACTGGTGAAAATGTACAGCCCTCAAACTCAAACATGCAGTATTTAGCTGTACTAAACCTAAATATCTTCCTTTTAAAAGCTTATTTCCAATGTGTATTTCTGCTGAGGCATCCAAACTTGCAGCACCAGCCATTCTCTTGTGCTACCCTGCTGCTACGAACCAATACTTTGAAGTATATCAAAAGAGCTGACTCCCATCAAGTGAGAGCCACTCCCCAACACACTACAGATGATAATAAACTAAGAGCCTTATGGGAGCTGAAAGAACCATTTCTTTCATAAGTGTGAAGTTTCTGAAAAGAGCTGAACTTCCCATCATTATAAACTGCAAACGTAAAAAGTGAACTGCATTCATTCTCGTGCGAGAATTTGTAAATCGACTTGTTCAGATCAGCGTTCACGAAAAATAGAAATGTGTTCAATGAACGCATTCATATATAACACTGGTCTTTGCTATGTGTATTATCTCTCGTTGAATCAATTGATGCAAACTGAGAGCAGAATCATGCTCAGTCAATCAAAAACAAGTATAATGGCTGACAATTGCTTCGCATCGTCATTGTTGATGATGTGTAGTTGTTGCAGCCCTTGAAGAATCAAGTAGTATAAGATGAGCTCTATCTAACTGCTTTCACCCCCCACAGTAACGTTTGCACTGGATGCATTCCAAGAGCACTTGTACCATCCCAGTCCATGTAAATCATTCATCCTCATAGAGAGCTGGGCTTGCATTTGAAGGCCACTACATTACTCACTGGCAGCAGTGGCAGAGCTCATAACCATGCCAGCACTAACCCACAACATACAGCAACATATATCACCTCACATTCAATACAATGCTTATGGTCTACTGGAGGGATGGTGGTTGTTTCAAGAACAGAACTGAACTTATTCACCTCCAAGATAGCACTCAGTGGTAATTAACTTACATGCCTTAAAATAACAACCTGGACTTTTCAACGTTTGATCCAAGTCTAAATGGTGTGTCTGCTGAATTGAGACCTATTTAGAATAGACAGACAGAGCCTGTGGAGTTACAAAATGTAAATGTTATAAATGTATGTCTGTATGTGGGTAAGGTGAGGTCATATGCACTGCTTCCAAAAATGCATGACAGAGCACTGAATTAAATTAATGACAGTCAGACATATTTGATTAAAATGTGGGATGGCTAAAGCTGGTTGGAAAGAGTGGCACTAGCCAGTAAGACAATTTACAAACGGATGTTTCATGATAATATGAATGTATTAGCCATGTTGTTGATGAATTTGACAGGAATTAAGCAGTGTAAAAATGACAGTAGAAAAAAGTGTAGGCCTTGTTCTCTAAGATGAGGTCTGAGGTTCTTCTTCAATTCCCCAACAGATCACTGATTCATAAAATTCCTCTAGTTTTCTTTAGTTTGAGAAGTGTTCAATACAAATTTTCCAACAGAAAAGCTGAATAAATAATTTCAGTTATTCTTGTTTCATGTACATTTTGTGTACAATATTTGCACAAAACACAATGAAAGAAGTTTATCTTTCTGGCTGCTTATTCACACTCACTCTTCTCTGATCTGTAACACTGCTTTTACAAAACACATTTGAAAATGCAGCCAAGCTTTCAGCATAAATTAAATGAGGCTGTCTAATAAATTAAACCTGGGTAGTCATTCCAACATTACTGCACGTACTCATTTATGCTAAAGAATGTCTTGACAGAAATAAATATTTTCAAATACATGGTTAAAAAACACCCCTGGCTAAAGCATCTGGTAGAAGATGTTGGACCAGGCCGGTCAGCAGAGGAGCTTATTTGCCACGGCTGGATTAAGAGATCGCTAATGTAAGCTGGCACCAAGACATTGAGAAAAACAGCGGCCGGCGGGCATGCTGGCCTATTTAAAACATGAAAGTGTAGTGCCATACACACGGATCCACATTCCCTAAAACCGATGTGCAGTGGTTTCATTCCAAAGGGCATGGCTGCCATATCAGAGGAGTGTATATTGAAGGTTGCTATTTTGAACTGAATATTTCTGTTCTTTCATGAGCTGTAAAAGAAAGTAGCAGAGATGGGCTGTGGTTTGCCTACCAAACAAAAGCAGCCGCACCACAACAAAGTACAGTCATGGCCACCAGGCACTGCCCCCTCCCCCCTTTAACAAGGCACTTTAACAAGCGATTACAAAAAATATTCCCAGAATGGGAGGTCTTCCCTTCTCACCCCTGTCCCAAGCCAGGACTTACCCAGGAATTTTTTTTTTTGTCTTTCACAATTTTATTCCAAAAGCAATACAAAAATTTATTTTGGTGATTAGAACCTCATCATTAGGTGCACAAGATCTGATAACAGACAAAACAGTAGTTCTGGTGTCATATCTAGTTATGCAGTTATAGTTTAGAAACTGCCTGATTATTTAGAGAATATCACCACAATATTTATTTTATCTAATCCTGGATCAATTGTGAGTGACTTTTAATGAGGTGACATCATTTATGCTATCCATCGAATCTTCTCCATGACATAAGATAAGTTTGGATCCAGTCATGGTAATTAGATAATCCTGTCCAGAAAACATACTCGCCCAAAGAATGAAATCTGTTTTTCTCTGTATTTAAAACATAGGTTGAGTAATATGGAAGATCAGAAATACATTACACCTTCTATAAAGCTAAGGTTGCCTTGTTGCATTAACACACACAGATGTGAACAAAATAAATGCTTGATTATGTATGGATCAGGAGAGCAGCACACAGTGTGAACAGCACGAAATTCTTCTCTGCATTTAACCCATAGACCAAGTGGCACAGCAGGCAGCCAGGAACACAGCACCCAAGGAGCAGTGTGTGAGGAATGTACCTTGTTCTAGGGTACCTCAGAGATGCCAAAATTAGTCCTGGGATTCAAAACCACAACCTTCTGATCGCAGTCGCAACTCCCTAACCACTAGTCCACAAGCTGCCCTTGTGTACATATGTACATATAAACAATGTCCAGATACAGGAAACATTTTAATATAGGGCCTTTGGGATTATTGATTATTACTGATGGTAAATAGGACACAAGGCCAAAACAGGGCCTAATTTCTGTCCAACCATTCTGGTCTTATTTTGGGTCCTTTTTTTAATTCATGATGTATGCAGTTTCAGTCAACTAAGAAAATCCCTTTTTTGTGAAGGTACTTGGATATAAAAAATGTATTACTCCAATTACAATGAAACATTGCACTTGATCCTTAAAAATGCTTTACATTACCTCATGTTCAATATCACTAAATGTCCTTTTCAAGGGTTAAGATATCTTGTACATGCACATGGGGATTTATCCTAGATTAAGAATTTAAAACCTATGTAAAAAGAACAAGAATGGTGGCTGCAAGAGATTAATGTTCTCTCTTATGTAGCTTTTAAAATGCTTAATATATTCATGTGTAGTCAATCAATGAATTACACAAAAGTGATTTGAGCAATTTCTAATAACTTACCAGTAATGTTTTGGAGCTGGGATCAGAAAATCAATATCCTCTAGATTGCTTTTTGAATGAGGGAAGCCAATCAGAAGACATTTACAAATTTTACAACTGTGCATATTTTTTAACATTTGGTTTTTTCCAATTTAGCAGAATAGTTACACATTTAATTCTATGAAAATACTTCACCAAATCATCAAAACAAGCTCAAACTACATTCAGTTTATTAGGGTGGCACAGACTTGTCAGTGTGGTTAGAATTTATTATAATTTACAGTCAGCTTTAAAAATGAATAAAATCTAGGTGTTACAGACAGCCATTTCAGTCACAGTCTTTGAAAAATATACAAATACTTCCTACCGCATATCAAATCGAATTGCGATGTATTTTATTTTAATAACGATGAAAAGCTCTAGCTTTTGCTCAATATGGATTAATCTAAGAGATTTTAAACAACCATATCAAATAATTTAGACAATTCAAACCTCATTATCCTCAACGCAAATTACTTTAAGTAAAGTCACTGAGGCAATGAAGGCGTTATCAAAGTTTACAGGGAAAAACAAAAGTTCAGCCGAGTCACCGGCTTGATTGAAATCCAACAATCCGTTTTCCTAGTGGCTCGGCATCCCCCTGGTTAGGGAGAAAAATCCAGTCCCATTTCACAAAGTCCAGCCGAGTTTAAAAAAACTTGCCCTCAGTGTTTAGCTCAAAAATGTTTTGTTCATGTCTAATATTGAGTCAATTGTCTGAAATATTCCTTTAAAAGCACACTAACAAAGACTATTTATTATAATGAAGAGAGATTGGAAAATGTTTATGTAAAAATGAATAGCAACTGTTTTTGGTGTATATATTATTATGGCTCATTTAAGGGTATAATGGCTGTAACTTGAATGTAGTGCTACTGCAAATGTCAACTGCAACCCTCCCCAAGCACAGCTGACAGTACCACCCACAATTTAAACCTCAACCAGCTGGCTCCTACTTCATCGAATCCCTACATGTACAGACCCACAGCCTAACTTCCTCTTTTAAAGCAGAAGTCTGTTTATACAAAACTTTATTTATGAGATCATTAGTCCGGCCATGATTTCTTTGGATCTTCGGTCTAGTCAGAGTACACATGTGCTTTGAGTGACCAAGGCAGTGATAGTTTCAAACTTATTGTTAATAGTTTTTGCAAGAGTTTGGTTTCTGAGGCAGAGGTGAAATGTGAAATACCACACCTCACATAATTCCATCACACAAAATAAACTTTCAGTGACATACCTCTGCCAAAAATGTGCAGGAGTCCATCACCCTGGTTAGTGGAGACTCTCGAAGGAGAATAATATTGAAGTACTGTATGTGTTAGAGTAGGTTTCAAAATAAAGTGGGTGACAAATCTACTGGCTGTTGATGTTGGCTCCTAATCAAAGTAAATTCTGCACTGCAATATAACTTTCTGAAGGAAAGAAAAACACTTTGAACACATTAATAATTATTTGAAATGAACGTCAACTCCAATCCATGCCCTGCTTCCTGGTTTTCATAGAGGATTAACCACTTAATGACTCATTTCATTATTCATTTAGTGCAGTAATTGAACTAATTTTGTAATTTGGGGGGTTTGCGAAACAGATTGTGGTTTGGTCTGTGTTTGCCAAATATTAGAGTAGACTGCCAAGCCAGACAGTTGCTTATGCAAGTTTTAACACCTCTGGTCCAACTGCTTGGTTTGTCGTTGTGTATAACAACAAGCTAGGACTCCCTCAATCACATATTACTACAATAGATGGGAGGGTAAATCCAATTCTACTCAGCCAGAAAAGAGGAAGACAGGTCAATTATATTCTGGGGGACTCACGGTCACTGATTCCTATTACATAGTTGGATGTCCGAACTTGGGGTCTTTTAGGACCATCACTTAGAAGGAAAGAGTTTATTCTTTTCTAGTAAAGTTCTACGTGCATGTGCGTTACCACACATACTTCTTCACACACGATTGCTTGGCAGCATCATTGAGCCCACTCATGAGAAACCTATTTGCGTTTATTGTACCTATACATTTTGATGAAGTGAGGGACATGAGAAAGAAAATGCTCAAACTGTAAAGCAGTAAACAGGTCCCTCGGGATATCCTTTTTAATATGTGCTGTGCTTGTGTGTGGATGTGCATGTATATGAGTGAGCAAGCCAGCAAGTAAATGAAGAGCAAATGCAACATGCTAATTGAATAAAAGAGAAAATGTATTAGTAGCTAGCGTAGTACCGTTGTATAAGGTAGCCATAGAAAACAAATATCTGAAAAATGCTCATACAGAATTCTGACAAGACAAAATTCAGTTAACACTGTAAGCAGAGATATTGCAATTTTATCCGAGGTAGTGTTTAATGGGAATAAATATTTCGCACTGGATAAAAATCTCTGTATAAATGATTGAGATAGGAGTGGCTACTCAATTTACACAAAGTAGTTACACAAAGTTTTTTCCCCAATGTATTAATGTCAAAATCTAGTCACTTGCTAAGACTCCCCTTATCACAAGGCTGTAACAATATACGATACAAAACCGAAATCGCGACACTCACATTCACGCACCCGTGTCGTTGTGTGAGGAGGATGAATCGCAACACAGACTAACCCCTTCCAACGCTTTCCCGTATAAAGTTCCCGCCCAGAAACACACGTTTTTCGCCGTAATAGGAAGATTGTCACGTCAATTTATTTTCTTTAACCAATAGCTGAAGGTCTAAGGGTTTCAAAGAACCCGCCCACCAGTTTACAAACATACAGAGCACAGACGGACCCTTTGTTTGCTGAATTAATTCGCTGTGAGTACATGTAAGTTATGACACTGGGCTTAAAAGTGTCTACAAGCTGGCTGGGTTTTGATAAAACTGTGCTGGAGTCTCTGTGTAATTGTTTTTATTTTGTTTTGAGCAGTGGCGGAGCCAGAGGGGTGTCTGATTTTTATTTGCTACCGGCGGTTACTGATGCTGTTGGCTTTCAGACTGTTTCTATACTTTTTCTTTACAGTTTTTTAAGGTCGGGCATTGCAGTAAGCATTTCACGACATGTTGTACTGTGTATGACACTGTATGTCACAAATAAAACCTGAATCTGAATTTGGCCGGAGCGCCGCTCCACTGGTCTCTGTTACGTCGCGGGTCCCGGTCTCCGTTGGTCTGCCTCTCAAGACGATCGAGAGCCGTGCCCTTAATTATTATTTCACCTTTGAGTACAGTGTGTGTGTGTGTGTGTGTGAGGCCCCCCTGAAACAGCAGTGGCCACCCCATGTAAAAAATTCTAGCTCCGCCGCTGGTTTTGAGCGAGTTTTGTGGCTCCAGGCAGATGGGTGGAGTTTCTTTTGTTTAAACAGAGAGAGACGAGTCGACTCCTCCAACTCGACTTCTCGACTCTCAGTATGAATGGAAAGGAAGTGGTATTTAAGGGAATATTGGTTTATAATTTTGTGGTAAAGATAAGGTGTCTCCAAACAAAATGGCGCCTCACAACTTTTCCTCTCCTCCACCTCAAATTAATCGTGATACGAACCGAATCTTGAGTCAAAAATCGTGAAATGAACCGAATCGCAGGGCAGACAAACAGAAAAACATACTCACACAAACAGGCACAAATAAGGGTAAAATGGTCACATTTAATCATATAAAATATCTTTACTGACATTTGATGTCCAGAGTTGAATATCTGAAGTAAAATTTATTTGGCTTGAAATACGCCATGGAGAACACAAGTACATATTCATTGTCAACTTCACAGCAGAAGGGAAAAATATTGTAGCATACCGTAAGTTCCGAAAATTTAAATTTTCACACTATGTAAAGATCAGTCTTTATATTCGAATGATGGGAAAAGGCAAAAACAGACACATTTGGTTTTGTTCCGATAACAAAAAACTACAGAAAATAAAGAAAACTCTTTTTTCACAAACTCTTTTTACAGACATATCAACGCAGGATTAAAATACACTGTGGTTATAATTTATTTTAGACAGGTTAAACTGCTGGAGTCCTCGCTGTTGTGGAAACATATAGCTCCTAAAAATGAGTGGTGGGTCACATTCAGACAAAGGAAATCACAGAGAAACACCTGTAATATGCATCATTACAGACCACCATCAAAAATTCTTTTTTATGATATGCGTTGCTGGGATTGGGCATTACAGACACCAATACATTTAAAATCTAAACTATGTAACATTTTTTATATTAAATATCTTTAACATTTTAATGTGTCACACAATCTGAAAGTTAAAATCCTAATCCAGTGCTGTCTGGATGTATGTGCCTATAAAATTCTGCAGTTTTCCACTCTCATAAGATTCCATTCAATATTGTGGGTGTTTCAAGCCTCCTACCAACAACAAACACCATTCATGATGGAAGTCTTAAATATCTGACTGACAGCTTCACACACCATTTTCCTGTCTGCCTCAATGACAACCTCCCACCTGCCACCAACAGCAGCTCTTCTGGAGGCTTAAGGGTTTCTCTGTAAAACTGTCAGTATGCACAGGGGGAGAGGACTTAATGGAATAAAAAACTCAAAATCAGTTCCTGGCTTTTCCAATTCTTCATAAGAGTAATGCAACACTCCAAGGCAGAGAGCAAGAGAACAGTCCAAAAAACACATATGCACACATGCATACAGCACTGTGCCAAAGCACAGCTGTGTGTACAGTTATATGAGGGATGTGTGTTATGAAACACGGTTCACACTCACTGCTCTTTGGAGACCTGACAGATATGCAGAGGGAGAAAGGAAGTGAAGTGTCCAAAGTGTGTGTGAGCACTGAAAGAATGAGAGAGAGATGACGTCAGGCTCTCTTTCTTCATAACAAACACATATATACACTATGTATATGCATGTGCATAACCATCACACAGTGGCCCTCGTGCATAGTTAAACTTTATTCTTGTAAAGAGTGAAGTTTAGAATTTGATGTGTGGGATCATACAGGTTTGCCTCTATAGCTGTTTAAATGTGTGTGCGTGTGTGTGTGTGTGTGTGTGTGTGTGTGTGTGTGTGTGCCTGTTTTTGTGAGATATCTCAACACTTTCTGAGGTGACCAAAGCAGCTTTTGTATAAACTGATGCCTGTCGGAAAAGCCTTCACCGATATTATGGATAATATCAGTAATAAAAGGCATGTAGGATCATGTAGCTTTACAAATGCTACACTAGGTTTAAAGACTAAACAGACACCAATAACTATTTGATAAACCAGATGAACTTAAACTCAAATATTCTAGAATAATAAAACATATGAAATGCATTAAATATTAGCAATGACATTAAAACCACTGACAGGTGAAGTGAATAACATTAATTAATCAGTTCTTGAAGTTAATGGGTAGCCGCACAAGGATGAGGGGGAATGGTGGACAACGCCCAGACGTCACTGTCAGCTGTACTCAGAGGCGGGAGGTTTGAAAGCTGCAAGATATTTATGTCTCCTTGCTGCTGATTGGCTGCTGCCCTGTGACGCTGCAGTCCAGAATTTCCCCTGTGGAGTGTCTCGAGTGTTCTTGTCTTTTTCATCTTGTTCACTAAATTCATTACTGTATTTACCTGTTTATACCAAAGAAAACACCTGTACATGAATTACAGTACAGTCTATACAGAGGTAATATCTGTATTTACATTCTAGCACTGCAGGAGTTCAGTGTAAACTATACAGCACAAACATGGGTTTACCTTTACAATTTCTTTAAGGCTAATGTTTTTTTTAAATGAAATGAAAAGTGTTTTGGGAGCACATTAGGGGGCATATTTGAGGTTTACACTACAAAAATAGGCCTTTTTAGACATTTTTAACCATATCACAACAAAACGGTTTGTCACTATACGCAGGTCCTCTTGGAATGTAACCCAATTTAAAAGTGGGGGATAAACCTCTGCTATAAACAACAATCTTTTTACACTTTAAAGGGGTCACATGATGTAAAATATTCTTTGCTTTTACGAAATAAAAAAGTTTAACATACTAACGTAAAACAACCCTTTTCTAATTTATCATCGTTATGATGTCAGATGTCTCAAAGATGTAGACTCTGTATAATGTCCATAGTCAAAAACAGCAGCCTGCATGTCTATTTTCCATTAACACACCCTAAACTTAATGGAAAGATGACATGCGGGCTGCTGTTCTTGGCTATGGACATTATCCCTTCATTCCATACACAGTGTTAATATGCTTCCCTAACAAGTTTCTTTAACAACAATCCTAAAAGACTCTAAAAAAAACCTCTAAAAGACTGTGCATTTGTGTGTTTGTGTGTGTACACACCAGACTTCTTTGAGGACTTAAAATCTTGATGTGGGTCTTAACTCCCTGGGGAATCATAACTCCCTAAGATTAATTACAGGCTTCAGGAGCATGCGCACGCACATGCGCACACACATGTCCCCAGAGAGGTGGCTAAAAACACACACCCATGTCTGAGTTTCGCTGGATATTCATTTCTCTCTCTAAGACCAAAACATTCCACACATGCCAGCGAATCCTTACTGCTTATAGCCTGCGTATAGAACTTTCAATACAGAGAGAGTGTGAAAAGAGAGAGACGGAAAAGAGAGAGAGACAGAGAGAGATACACAGAGACAGATAGAATGACTAAGAATGATGAAGACAGACAGACAGACGGACAGTGTGTGTGATTAGGGTCCAAAACGAAACACTTGTAGGGGTGGTTTTCCAGACAGGAATTTCATTTGATGGAGAATCTCCTTTCAGAATGTGCAAGACTAGGCTTAATCCCTCTCAAGGAAACCAACATCTAATTCACTGACTGAATTACTTCCAATACCACAAAAAATTCACTCCATTAAACACATTTCATCTAAGCAATCATGTTCCAAATCTGCACTTTAATCTGTTGACTAAATTACATTCCTGCACTTGATTATGAATCGTAACAATCAAATGCTTATTTCTGCCTTAAGCTACTGCAAAGCTCTGGAAAAACAAAAATATCATGCAGAAAATCATTGTCAAAGTACCTGTACTAACTAAATTTAAAAAAAATTTTCTTCAATGGCTACATTTCCAGTTATATCATCTATTGCTATACGCTTAAGTCACTGAAAGAAAGTTTATTAGTATGTCCTAGTCATTGCAGAGCAGTTTTTTGAGCTAATCAATTATATTGCAAAGTTGCAGGCTTTCACAACCACAGAGTACACAGAGAGAGAAACAGACCGAAACTGAGACAAAAAAGGGGAGATAAAACAGGCAAAGAAAGAATTAAAACAGACAAAAATAGAGAGAGAAAGAGATAGAGAGAAACTGAATGTGATTTATCTTAATTTAGCTTCTCCTCTATGTGTATAGTAACTTGGCCTGAGCGCTACATCCTTGGCCTGAGTGTATCACATCTCTGCTGTTTTTCTTTTCATCAGCCCAGGCTCACACTAGCCCTAGTCTACTCTGTGCATCCTTACATCACCAGCTACTACCGAAGTCTTGCTATAGAAAAATAATTGTCAGCAGAATGAGCGCTTATGTTACGCAAACGCTGAACCATTCGTGTAAATATTTTGGAAGAAAAAAATGTGACCATGTGTGAAGAGGGTGAGTGTATTAGTACATATATAGTGATTCGTTGTACTTGTGTATAATATACCGTACATTTAATTTCACTTAATTAGTCACATATTTATAACAGTGAATAAATATATTAGTAAAAGATATAATTCGACTCAAATCTAAATCTACACTTTTACTTTATGCACCCGGGCTGTTGAAATGTAAATGAATAAGTGGTGGCCGGCTCTTAACGATCATTTGGACATGGTGTAAAACAATTAGTCTGATTGCTGAAAACACAAATACCACTATCACATCCAACCTAATGGATGCTGAGAAGATTATGCCAATGGCAGAGTTAGAAGAGAACAGGTGTTCTGGGACCATGAAAATTCTTTGGCCCTTGATGATGTCTGGTTCATAAACCGATTTATATTACCTGTGTACTTTTGGAGTTTTGTGCTGAACTGGGTCCAATATTCAGCAAAATCATTTGTTCTAAAGCTTGTTTCGGTAATACAAGAATAATCTCTGTTTAATTGTATTCTCTGGGATATCACAACCATCACTTAGCTCAGTAATACCTGTTCTTTTGGATGGGATTATTACAATGAGTAGTAGATACATTAAGGTCCCTTACACTGTGGGAGAAGAGGACAACAACATTTGAATGACTGTCCAGTTTCCCGAATGTAATTGGCACAATTGACTGCAACCACATTGCAATAAGGGCTCCAGATGAAAACAAATGTATTTATGTAAACAGAAAACTTGTGCATTCTATAAATGTGCAAGTTATTTGTGACACTGACATGTTCCTGACAAACGTATCTGTGTGATGTCCTGGTTTAACACACCACTCGTTCATCCTGGAACACAGCAGTGTAGGGAGCAGATTGCAGGCTGGTGCTGCTCACGAAAGCTTATTGGTAAGGTAATAAATGCAGGTGACAGGCTACCCTCTCAGGTGATTGGCTCCTCACCCCTCTTCAAATACATTCTTTTGATGCACTGCAATTCTTTTTTTAACGATCACTTCAAAAACTTTTGAATCACTTTTAAGTCTTTACATTTCAGGGACCGTCCTGTTTGCAGCACTCATCATTCATAGCATTCGTTACCTGTTGCCACCCACTGCCATTCTTTTTTTCCCCTGTCACCCCACTACTGTGACCACCAAAAATATTTATTCGGCTTTCCACTTTACCCACAAGCACATCTATTCCAGTTCCAGAAATGTTCTTACTTTTCCCCTGCCATGATGCCATTTCTCAGGTTTATATTGCAGGCTTAAATATTCATGAGATGATTTGCCATGTATGGTTGAACGGGGGCATGTAGATGGCAGAATATGTGGCAAATCCTCGAGCGAACAATCCCAGGTAGAGCGTGATTTATAGTGTATTTTGCTTGCAAGTGTGCTTGCACACAGATTTCATTAATCTGACATTTTCTTTGTGTGTGCCGTTTTTGTTTTTTGATAGCACATACACTTTTAGTACGAGTTCAACTCAAATTTCTATAAATGAGACCCCAGGTTATTTTTTAGGAAAACAATATCATTCCTAAACCAATTTGTGGTAATGTTTGGGACTGTGCTAATTACATCAACATTAAGGGCTTTCTTCATCTGCAGTTTCTTGTTTAGTGCAACTAGCTTTAACAAGTGTAAGAGTGTCTAGATCTGTCACAAATACAGAGGAATCAGATGTGAGACCAGTCTTCTTTACCTCTGGTGTTGTCTGAAATATTCTAAAATATTATGTCTCCACTGACTGGTTACATACTTTTTTTTGCAAAATAATAAGAGATAATTCAAGTCCCCAAAGGAGGTGCCTTCATATCTGGTGGGCAGTAAACTGTTTTGTGAATTTGGAGTGAGCAAAGCATGGTTTGAGATGAGGATGCCCTCCTTCCCCTCAACTTCTCCACTTATATTCATGATTCATGACGCAACTGGTGCCCTTGTTCTCCATTTATGTGTCTGTAGTCTAGATCACAGAAACCTAAGACTGCCTGAGGGATTACAGTCAGATTCTGATACAAATATTTATCATGTCAGTTAAGACTAAAGTGCAAATCTGTCTCTATTTGTCTCCCTGACTCTGTTTTTCCACCATGCTCTATCTTTAATGCAGACACTCATGTGTGTCTCTGTATGAGATGACAATACAATCAAGAAGGAGAGAGGAAGAAATAAGTTGCTTCGAATGGTAAAACACTGTTTTGCTGCTTCTATTCCTCCCAGGGCCAGATCTGGGGACAGCTAATGTGGATTAAATGTGGATGGAAGAATAGCTTTACTATAGTGTGAGAAACCAAGTGTGACATTTATTTACCATTCATCAACACTGTCCATTGCACAAACCTTACACTTATCAACACTGTCCGTTGCTTTGCTTGCATTAATGACTGTATATAAAAACATCGCAGAACGTTCCGCGCGCCCCTGCTAGACGTCAGAGTTTTTTTAAACATTCAGGTCCTAATATGCATGTCTCATATTCTTATATAACACAATGTCTCATATGACCACACACAGTAGTTCTCATCACTGATGCTGGAGTTCTGTCTCACATAATCTGGTGTTTCCTCCACACATCAGTTCCATCTAATCCATGCATTAGCAAAAACTGCCTGAGTCGAAGTGTATTAGACCTGGGAAAACAGCAACATGAGATGGGGAGGAGTACTCTAGGATCAAGATTGTAAAATACCAACCTCACCAATAAAATAATTCCCAACTATCCTGTCTTGCAACACCTAAAATTTATCCCTAACACCAGACATACCGACCTATAATATCAAACACACTATCCCTGGTCTAACAGATATGACCAAACTATGTCAAAATATGTAACTGTTGGCCTCAAAGAACTGTGTATACTTTCCTGTTCAACTAACTCAAAATATACCTGAGAAATGGGAAATAACCCCTCCAGGAAACTATTACATATATATATCCAGTAATGCCCAACATACTGCTTCAAATGACTTGATAATTGTTTCATAATGGCTAACACAATCTCAGTAATATCAACACACTGTCCCAAATTACCTAACAATAGTCTCATAACACCAAAACTGTCCCTAATGACCTACAAATGGTCTTACTACACTGTCTCAAGTGACTTAACTCAGATCCCTAAAAGGCACAACAACTGTCTCTTAACACCTTAGAGTATTTCAAAAGACCTAATAATTATTACATTTACCTAACACACTCGCCAAAAAATATTCAGTGCGCTGCCAAAAGGCCAAAACATTGTCTTAGAATTCCTAACCCAACCCAGAATAGCCAGCTGTCCCTTTTGACCTCACAAACGCCCAGTATTGCCGAGCGGTTGTCCAGTAATAACTAACACTGTCCAATCAGACATGATGTCTCAGAGGACTTCAGTGAAATATTATCCTGTCCATTTCTGGTAAACCTCCAAATCTTACTGCAATCATGACAACGCAACGGATCTCACATGAACTGCTGTAATTCATTCAAAAACACCTACTATATTAGAAACCGCAGTGTGTGTGTGTGTGTGTGTGAA
>JBBMFX010461936.1:0-17213 GCA_037832545.1 Rhabdalestes septentrionalis
AGCACGAAGATATATACACACACACACACACACACACACACACACACACACACATTGTTAATTATGTAATGCGTGTTTACTTTAAATATGACATCCGGGCTGATATTTATTCACTGAAATTTTCTAATTACCAACTGTAGTACCCGCAGCCAGCATAAGGTGTCAGTAGAGTTTAACTACAGCAAAGTATTGACTGATACTGGAGAGGGGTGCCTCAGTAATTCTTCTCCACCTGCTATGGGGGCTTCACATTTAATCTCTCAGAGTGTCAATTAACTACAGAACACCCTTCTCTTGTAAAGTTTGACTCGACTGTTTAATGATTGAGTCAATCCAGCTATAATGTGTCCCTATCCATGACTGGACTGAGCTTGAGTTTTGATTTGAAGTTGGTCTGCGTTTTATTTAAAGATGGCAAAAACTGAATATCTTTTCTCTTAATAGCATAAAGGCTAACATTGCTCAACCAGCAGAGAAATCCACAGTCATCACTTTTTACTGAATGTGCAGTCATGTCTCAAGGACACTCACACCATGAAGAGCACAGCAGTCACGGCACATTGATAATGCTAAATAACTACCTTTAATCCCTCTGGCCTCACTTACTCCTCAAAAACCTTTGTGATTATGTAAGGTATTTATAATTGGCTCTTGGAAATTGTTGAGTCAGCCTACAAATCACGGTTGTAGACTTTAATTTATAGAAGGAAATCTTGCATATAGAATCCTAAGTCTGTTTTCAAATGATAGTTTTGCATTTTTATAAAAGCCACATATTTAAATATATGTCCTTATTCTGACTGTAGCAGTTTAGCCCCAGCCATTCATGTACTAATTCACCTTTGATGGTTAAAATGTAGACATTTGTTGGATTACATATAGATCTTGATTAATTAGAACACCCTGTAACTAGCTGTGATAGGTCAGCATGTCAGAAATACTATGATTGGCTCGAGGCAAACTTGCAGATTGCATCCTGCGCAGGATCAGTGTTGCAGAGACTAATATTGTGATAACAATTAGCAAGTGATCTATAGTGGAGTCAGAAATCAACTTGATTGCACTTAATAATAATAATAGTAAAAAAAAAAAAAGATCTATATTACATATAGCATATCTTAGATCTTGTGTATTCACTAACAGAGCAAACAGCTTGTGGTTATTTTTCTGTTTATCATCAGGGCTCATGACTGGAATCTCCCTTTTAAATGGCAGTTATAATTTAAGCATGATGATACGTGAGGTGATACAGTTGTGGCTTGTAAGAGGTGGCTTGTCAGACAAAAAAGAATATCTTGTTTTCACCTTGTGGTTTAAGATGCTGAGGAATGCGGCGGCCTGAGCTTCTTCCATTTAATCCACTACAGCTTCTGTCACTGCCTCTGCATCCCCGACTTAGCTTCTGGCTGCGGCGTTCTCCAGGGCTGCTGCCAGGATCTGAGGGTGAGACAGACGGTGGGTGGTGGTGGCAGCGACTAGGGCCTTTCAGTTTTGATAAGCTTAATCAGGCAACACTAAGAGTAACAATGGAAAAAATGAAGAAAGCAAGAAGTGTAGGTGCGCTTTTAAAGGTAATTATGTTCAAAAATATTTTTTAAAGGATGCCACACAAAAAGCATTTTTTGATCACTGAAGAACATATCAAGTACTAGTTCTTTCAGTAAAGGCTTTTTGTAAATGAGGTGTGAGTGTGAAGAGTCTTTTAAAGTGTAAAGAACTCCATGATCAATCAATGGTTCTATAAAGAGCTAAAATGTTTCTGGCAAAGCACTGTTCAAAATTTTTTTTGAGGTGCCTAATTAAGACTCTATTGCTGGATATATATTGGTTTTGGAAGAAAAAGTCTAAACCTTTGTCTCAGAGTCCTCAACTTCATACTTGTACAGGGGAAAAACCTCAGAGGGTGGTGTATAAAAATAAACGAGTCTGAAATGGCACATCAGGCACTGAAATTATGAAATTCACAACAAACATAAAACTTTGCTGTCCCATGACCCATGTTAATATTAATAAAAAAGCCAGAGTCTTTAAGGTCACTAGCCATTGCTTCAAACCTCAAATCATTTTAGACTAGAAGTAGAATTAATCTGTTTCTGAAACTGCTCTCATGTGTAAATGCTGTGCTGAGAGCTAAGGCTAAATGTGACAAAACTGACTATATAATACAAACAAAACGTATAAAACTGCAACAAGTCTCACAACATTCTTTAGAGATTAGAACCATTTAGCAGGCGAGCATGATGTGAGCACTCTGCTCCCACCTTTAGGCATGCTTGTCTGTGCAGAAGTGAAATGTAAGCGGTTTAAGGTAAGCGTTGTCAGGCTTCTGATATCTGTCATGGCTAAACAAAAAGTGACCTTGAAACTGCCTGTGACTCAAGAGAAAACTCAAAGCAAACACCGAATTAGACATGGTCTTCCTCTCTGGACAATGCTTGTTTTCTGCTTAAACAGCATGCGAGAAATGCACAAGTGTTATGTGTTATGGCCTCACAGGGGAAATGGTTTCCTTTTTATTTGTATAAACGATGCTTTACCAGTAAAACTGAGATGTTCTCCTCACATGCCCTCCTTCCTTCACTGACTCTGACCTCCACACCAAAAACATCACCATGATGGGAAGAAAATTCCATCCTCCACGATTTAGGAGAAATGTCCCAT
Organism: Rhabdalestes septentrionalis; assembly: GCA_037832545.1. NCBI lineage: Eukaryota > Metazoa > Chordata > Actinopteri > Characiformes > Alestidae > Rhabdalestes > Rhabdalestes septentrionalis. The sequence continues at coordinate 2,662 of JBBMFX010461936.1, forward strand.
GGGTTTAGTGGACTATGGAATGTAAACTACTTTTTAATCTCTGACCAGTGAGATGAAAACAGCAGATAATCAGAGGCTATTTTTACTGCAGTAGTTTAACCACAATATGAGACTGTCTCTCACAAGAAACAGGGTGAAAAAACAAACAAACAAACAAACAAAAAAACCCAGATGTACTTCAGTCTCTCGCAGAGTACAGATGTCCCATGCTTTGCTAAAACAGGCTTGGAGTCCATTCCTCAAAGGCAACAGCAGCCGAACACTAAAAGAAAGCTCTCAAGTTGGCAAACATATTATAAACATGGACTTCCCCGTTTATTAGCTACATTATACACTATATGGACAAAAGTCTTGGGACACACCCCTTAATTATTGAATTCAGGGTGCCCCTAAAAGTTTAATGCTTCAGCATATCAAGACGTATTGGACATAGCCATGCTTCCAAGTTTGGTGACAAGAGTCTGGGTGCACCTTTTCTATTCTATTCCAGCATGACTGTGCCCTAGTGCACAAAGCAAGCTCCATAAAGACATGGCTGGATGAGTTCGGTGTGAACCAACTTGAATGATCCACACAGAGCCCTGACCTCAACTCCATCCAGCACCTTTGGGATGAACTGAAATTGAGATTGTGAGCCAGGTCGTCTCATCCAACACCAATGCCTCCAATGCAGTGTCATGGGCATAATGGGCAGGCTTCCTAATATTTTTTTTCCATACGTCACTTTGTGCACCAATATGTGCACCAATTGCTGACAAATGTTTAATACACACATTGCATTATCTTAATGAATCATCCAAAACCAGTACCTGACCTCACTACACTCATCCTCACAGCAATGTTCAAGCATCTAGAGAAAAAATGTCCCTAAAGAGGATTGCTTCTTTATTAAAGGTGGAAAAACCTAATACTGTGATCATTTGCTGTTTGTTTATCAAGAATGTACTTTCGTAATTACAAGGATTCCAGAAAACCTTTATTATTTCGAACTAAACATGAGCGTGTGGATGAATGTGGTTTGGATAGCTCTGCAGGTATAATGGTATGTGGTGTGAAGTCAGTCCCTGTGTACTTCGCTATGAACTCCTTTGCCTCAGAGCCTTATGGAAATGAAGAGTCTGCGGCCTGTTAAAGCGAAGCATGTGCACAGCAAGTGATTAGCCAGCACAAAGGGGACCTTTCTCTGGCACTCTCGGCCACATTCGGCCCTTTTCCTCCACTGCACATCTTACTGCCAATTGCCTGCAGGCCTTTTTTAATGTCTGCCCATGAAAGATGCTGCTGTGTCTGCTGTCAACACATCGGGGCATTGGGGGTGGTGAGTGACAGCGTCATGTTTGATTGGCTCTTTATTTATTAGAGCTGTATTAGTGCCCAGCAATGAAACCCAACTATAACCACTATTATATTTGTGAAGATGTAGTAACTGCACATTACTAACAATAGTTAATCAGTAACTAGCCATATCTGATTACTTCATGGCAAAACATAAAATAATCAGAAGCCGACGCTACAATGGCTAAGGCTCAGAGATCAAAATTTTATATTGAAATTGCATTTTGAAAGCTACAATTTTTGTATTGGTTACATATTTGAAATGGCCGGTAGGCTATATTGTTATTGTACTACATGAAACTCTCTTGAGGGACAATGAGTCATATAATGATCAAAACCATAACAATGAGTCTTCGCCACTTTAATAAAGAGATAGGAGCAGTTTGATAGGGTTGACAGAAGCTTTGAAGGCTGTACACACAGAAACGATTCAGGAGACCTGTTGCGTTTTAGCAACGTTAACCTTGCAGCTAAATTTCTAAACTAAAGAAAGAATATTTTGGTATTGTATCGACTTTATCAGAGTTAAATTGGACTTTTCATTGAATTGTTCCCTTAAGTGATTGTTGTGTTACCTTGTAAAACAGCCCCGGTTCAGTTCAGTGGCTTTTCAGTCAGAAAACAGACACATGCTGGCTTAGACAAAAAACAGGACTGGACCTCATATTTTCCTCAAATATTTCAACCCTAATGACACAGACAAACAAATCCGTCTCAGTAACAGATTTGGAGAGTGTTTAGGCTCTCAGGTTTTACACAAAAATATTGCTTCAGTCATTCCACAGACTTCTCTGTTGTGTGACACTGTGTAGTACGATGAGGGCAGTAACAACGTCTACTATAAAATTGAGCTAGATTAAAAAATGAATCTAATGTAATCAGAACTGAAAGCAAGATTAGCCAGAGCAAAAAAAAAACCTAACAGATCTGGCTTGCATTTTTTTTTCAGAAAGCAACACAATACTTCCCTTAGTGTACTTCCTCATACACTTCAGTATTTCAGCTGGCGTAAAGTCCGGTAGCCACAAGCGTGCTGAGAAGATGTGGTGTAAGATAATGACATGATTTTCTGTGTGTATGCATGCACAAGGGTGAGTGAGTCGAAAGGCTAAGCCTAGGCTACGGACATGCTTCAGGCCTGCTCCTGGGTTGCCATAGCGACCCCTCCCACATTTCAGCTACCTGAAAGTACACATGAAACCGAGATGCTCGACGAAACAAAAAGCACAGACATGCAGCTAGTTTCATTGTGTCTGCTCTGAGATCTATTCCTCATCTTTACCTCAAGTGTACTTCTCCACTGGTCTACTAGACTAGACCGGCTGTGCCCCATTGCTGGCTTAAAGCTAATGCCAGGACCAAAGACAAGGACTGTTATTGTCTTTATATGGGTGGTCTGATGGACAACCAAAAATAATTCTTTGCATTCCACATTTTTTCCATGTAGAACATAGTTGATGAGATCTCATTCTGGCATGCAGTTTTCCAACTGCAAGCAGTCCAGAAAGGGCATTCTCAGTCTCTGGTAAGTGAAGAGTGGAACGTCCACCTGCTCAAGGAAACCTAGCGGAAACCAGAGGCTGAAAATATCTTCCACTTCGTCTCATGAACAAGAATGGGTATACGAATTCAATACTTTCTAAAGGAAAAAAACGAACACCTCAATACTGCTGAGCACCCAAAAAAATTGGTTGTTTAAATCCAAATTTCAATGCTTCCACTTAAATTTAATTCCACTTCCATTTAAATACCGTACATTATCCATCATGCAAATCAACTATTGTAGATATGAACTATAACAATTATAAACCAAACATGTGTTTCATGTTTTATTCAGTATCTCACTTTTGAGGATCTAGTTTTAGTCAAGTTATCTCAGGGTTTGATTGCCAGCTTGAACAGAAGATGCCAATATTATTATATATATTTTTTTATCAACACAGCTATAAAAACTATAGACATCTGTTAACCATTCTGATAACACTGAAACTTTCTTCATTCTATAACTTCCTAGAAACTACTGCAAGGTAAAATTTAAACAGGACTATTGTTTTAAATCATCTGAAATAATCGCTCATATTTAAGTGCAACTAGATAGATTTTATATGACAGAAAGCACTGACTGCAAACTTTTGAAAAGTTCCAAACTTCTGAATGATTCCAAATAACAGCACACATTACTGTGGAGTCAAATAGCTAATAAGACAGCTTGTTCAAAAGTTTAGACAATTCATTTGTTTATGAACATGTCATTAACATGAATTTACATATTTATCCAAAATATGAGCCAAACCAGGTTTTCAAAAATAACAACTACTATTACTGAGCTCCCAAAGGGAAAAGTCTGGACAAGGGTTAAGCTAGCACATGGACACATTAAATCACCATTAACTGTATTAAGGCACATAAGACAAAGGTTCTTTAACAATTTTTCATTATGTGAAAGTTCTTTAAGGTTTAAGACACTTTTTTCCACAATCATACGTCTCTTTTAAGAACTAAAAGGTTTAAGGAACCAAAACTGGCCCCACTCTTCCTGGGACAATTATTTTTTATGAGCATATCCAACCCAGGGGTTCCCAATCCCAGCCTTGACGACCCCACACTCTGTTTCCTCTCATCGAGCACCTAATTAAAATCATTAGCTAGTTAATGAGCTCCCTGTTGGTTGGGTCAGGTGTGTTAAGGGTAGTGGAAACTCAAAAATCTGGAGAACATGTGGTCCTTAGTAATGACTTTGGCAACTAGGCCAATTCTTGAAGTTAGAAACAAATTATAAAACACACAAAAATGTGCCCAGCACCAGTTACAGTATTCTGGAAAAGTACAGTACAGCGTTAAAACAGAGGAAGGCCAGAAAAGACCCCAGTGTGAAAACAATACATTCAGATTACAACAGCAAATATGAGGGAGCTTTTAGGCTCCACTGCTAGTTTTACAAGGAGACATTTTGTTCTAGAGCGTGAAGCTAAGGTAGCAAATTAAAATCTGTGTGACAGATGATATCTCCTTTGACCAAAAAATCTTGCTTGTATTAAACAATGACTTTTATGACATGAACTTAGAGATGAAGCACAGATAGGGGAACAGCAGTGACATTGATGGATAGTGACTGATGGATAATCGCTTCTTCTCCACTCATAGCATTTAGTGAATATATCCCTCCATTGTCTCAGAAAGAACACCAGGTGATTTTTACCTGAATACTACAGATACCTACCGTACATCTGAGTCAAATAACTATGCAGACACCTCTACTGCTAAAATATGAGGAAATAAAATGGATTATTTCATGAGAGACAAGCACTTTTAATCTCAAAATCACCTAGTGTCTACAGATTCGAAAGAAATCTCACTGAATAGTAGGAGGGGATCAGGGAAAGTGAAACAATGAAAATAAGAAAAGATTTGTTCCCGTTTTAATGCATAACTCTAGAGAAAGTCAGCATAAAGGAAGCAAATCTGCGAGAAAGATGACATCTCCCCTCTTCATCCCTCTAAAGTAGGAAGACGGACAAGAAGGAAGAGAAATCGAAAGAATGTTGCTTGAGTGAAACAAGAAATTCTAAGACATATTACTGTTCAAAATTAAAGAAATAAAATGGATTAATTTGTCCAAGCAAAACACCTTCATCTCAGAGACCCCTAATGTCTGCAGTTTTTAAAGAAATCTATTTGAACTGTAGGACATTACTAGGCAAATGAATGAGACATTGAAAAGAAGAAAAGATTGGTTCTGTAACATTAGATGACATAATAACAGACAACCGGATTAAACTCACCTCTGAGTCGTCACAATACGTCCAACTGGTCTAAGAAAGGCACCAAACTCTTGCACACATTTACACACCATGCAGAGACTAAAACTGAACTTTAAAGCAAAGCCACAAGGAAATAGCTCCTCCCTTGCTGATGGCCACAGACAGCCTCAAGTAAAAAAAATTAAATGGTCAATGGTAAGTTTCAGTTGCATTCCTAACCCTCACATTTATTATATTTATTTTGTGATAATGCATGTTGATAAACATGGGTTTAATCATTTATAAAAGGAGATGTGTTACATAACCTGGCAAATTCAAGTGAATGTGCAGTTCTGGGAATGGTACCGTATTGATCCTGCCTAACATTTCATGAGAGAACACAAGGGAAAGCAAACTAGGTTAATTTTCAACCAAAGTCTATGCTAGATTAAGAGCTTTATGTTCTTTACACATTACTCCATGAAAGTGCTGGGTGGGGTAATGTAATGTAATACTGTTATACCATCATTTATTCCAAATATATCTCTTTATTTTAGAATTAGATGATATGTTAATTTGCGTTAATAAAGTTAATATACCCATGCTTAATACTTGTATACTTATAAAAGAGTTATATAAAGTACTAATTGTACTATAGTATAGTTCTTTGACCTTTTTGGAACTATACAGAACTAAAGAGACACGTATAAACATGAGAATTTCTTCAACATAGAGAAGAACTGCACAAAAACCCTAAAACTTGTTGTGATGATTCCATCTAATCATAACCTTTCCTAAAGAACATATGAAGACCCCTTTTAGGATAAATAACGTATGCTGAAAGAACATGATATCCTGTTTATCAGCGACGGACACTGACATCATATCTTTAAACCTACAGCAAAGATATGGAAGTCAAATTTATATTTAGCTGTGTGTTTTCATTGTTTTTATGCTGGTCAATTGAACAAAGCCCACTGCTCCCTGGTTGAGACCAAGTATGCTTTTACTGGGACATTTCACAGCCTGTATTAATTGGCTAAATAAATCCTTAGACCGCTTTGTCGTTCCTTAATGCCAAGCCAAGTGTGGAGCCTACCTCTGTAGCTACATGTGTATGACATTATGATTTTTCAGTTAATTGTTTAGAAATTATAATGTTGGACATAGTTGTTACATCCTGCCTAATTTTGCTACTTCCTGCCTTTGTCTTTCTCCCATGCCATGTGGCTCTTGTTTAGTTTTCTAGTTCCTACATGGCCTGCCCCCCCATTTCATGTTTCCACCTGTTCATTTTCAACCTAGCATTTCGCAGCTGCTCCCTTTTTATCTCCTGTTCAAGTATCCCTGTCTATCAGTATAATTCACTGTTTAGTTAGTCTTTTATTCACGTAGATCACGTGTATGGGAGCATTTTGGCTTCACCCTTAAATATATTGATGGAAAGCGTGGTGGATAAATGGTGGATAAACCACCACAGTGGACCTCAAGGGCAAGGAAAGCTACATGCCCGGGACCGCTCATTACATCACAGTGAACTGGGAGATACGAAGCACTGTACTGCAGACACGCCTCCTTTGTGAGAATCGCCCCAGAAAATGTAGACATCCTCGTCTGTTTGGAAAAAAATTTGAAGTTATAAGCGCCAGTCAGCTTTGTTTTCTTTCTTCTTTGTTGATGATGTGGATATAATGTGATGTGGTTTTTATTTAATTCTCCATGTTCAAACTAAGAAGCATTGATACCTCAAATTGCATTTTAAGTTGTTTTTCATTGTGTCCACATCAAAGTAAATAATTATCATACCCTATATTGCAACCTTATTTGTTTTTATATAATTGCAATGATTTTTATCTCTACATATTAAAGAAATGGCATTCATCTTAAAAATGAAATACACCTGTGACAGTCATTTCCCCTGGTTTTATGATAAAATGTTTTGTTCAAACCAGTGATGTAAAAGAACATAAGGTGTTTCATAATTCTGCAGGGGGCATAAAGTGTAATTACTCAGAAAATCAACATAACCAAATAGTAAAAATCCCAGTATTTCCAGAACTTCTGACTGCAACCACTGCAGTTGAATAAGTATTGGTTTATACTTAATATCGGTACATATTCCCTGCTATATAATGTCACATCTACAGCTTCTGATCTAGATAAAGTAAAGCTTCATCCTATTAAAACACATCACAATGATCACAGAGCCTCAGAAATTGACCAAATGCATGAGGGCGCTGATGTGTGGTAATATGGCTAAACTACAGTTGGAATGGAAAACAATACAGCTCTATGATAGCAGTACAGCAAGATCTGCATCTCATTTCATATTAAAAAGCAAGATCGCAAAACAAACCCTTTGAAATCTCACTTACTCTAGAGACTGGCAAACTACATCTCACAGGAGATTCAGTCTTACAGACAAAAGATTAACTCCACACTCTGTAGAGTTCAATCAAAAAGCAACAAATCCCTAGGGCACAGATTTAAAACAATCAAAGGATCTAAAAATAGAAACAGAAAACCCACACACACACAAACACACATATAAACACATGCAAAAAATCACAAGCACACAAATTCCTGCAAGCAGGCTGGCACAAAAACAAAAGACCACCTTCCTTATAAAGGTCATTAATTTGTTTACCAGATTCCACTCGCTCTTTCTGGAGATCTAATTTGCCCTAATCTGATTTTAACTGTGGATGGGAACAGACGGGACATTTAGGTTCGTTTCTTCTTTGGTTCTTTTTTTTCCTGTGGTCCCACTTCCCACCCTGTATGACATTCCACCAAAAAACCTCTTTCCACCTACAAAACTGTCCCATCACGGCTACTGGTCTCTTGCTGTTTTGGTGGTGTAGTCTACATCCCTTTTTGTTGTCTCTGCTCACTATGAACTGACAGCATGTTGAGAAATGAAAACTATATTTCAAGGCCTAGATTCTCTTCCATTGCTACAGTATCCACAACAAGGTCACGGGACAGACCCTGTTTTAACCATCCTGCCTATGATGCAATGCTCCAAATGTGGCTACTTCTTGTTCCCATTCAAAACACCAGATGGGAGTTTTTTTGCATAAGCCATCACTGCATAAACACGATCATTTATGGTGCGTGAAAAGACTGCTTCTGCTTACCTGAAGTTTAACAGTTGGAAAATAGAATTTACGTCTAATACAAATGAGTTCTCACAAGCATTTCATCATTTCATTTTCTCACAGGCATTTCATCATAATAATGCATGTCTTTCTTTGACACTTCACGCTCGGTCTGGTTGCCAGGAAGTCAAAGCTCTATAATTAACCCCATCACTAACGTCATCTGATTCTAAATGCACACTAAGAGAAGACTGTAAATAATATACACCACAGTAAAAAAGGAGCTCTAGATTTACGAGAGAATGCAAAGCAACGTTTAATTCCAATGCAACTTGCTCTGAAGTGTTTTATTCAAAGTCAATTTGGAGCAACTTACTTGTGCATTCATTATTAATGTTTAACACACTGAAGTGAATAAATGATGTAGAAAAATAAAATGGAAAATGGAGATCCCGTTTTTCTTTGGACAAAAACGACAGTTAATGTGAAGATGGAGATCCTGTTTTTCTTTGGACAAAAACGACAGTTAATGTGCATCTAAAGCCACTCTAAATGGTGTAAAAACATAATGCAAAGTCATAGTCTGTACCTTGGGCTGCGTAATGTTAATGCTCTTCATGAGATCAGGCCTACTCTTATACGGCAGATACACAGACAGAAACAATCCCTCATACTGAGAATAAAAAGGGAAGTCCTTCAAGAGTGACACATTTCTATAAAAGAACCACTAGGGGAAAGGATATACCTTTCTGTTCAGCGATTTTATGTTTTATATTGTTCTTCTCTCTGAGTGTCTGTGCAGTCAAAGCATAAGCAACTTCCTCTGGTCTCAATAAAGTTTTCTGAATTTGAATATTATGTTTATGTTCAAGTCATTACATATGGTTAGAATTATGTCTGGATTTATATGCTGGAATATACTGATGTCTTGGTATTGGCAACCGCAATTACTGACCGCAGGTAAAAAAAACAAAACAATTTATTACGTATACTATTCAATGAGGGATGCCCAGCCTCACATGACCCACACTTAATTAAATTTATAAATCCTATACTTTTATGATTTTGTGATTTTGTTTAAGAAATAACTAACCACAGCCCATAGCAGTTAACAATTCACAGTTAACTATGGCCAATTATATTAGTTGGAAATGCAGTGCTACTATATAAAAATAAAAATATAGGGACAAATGAATATTAAATACTCCTGTACCAAAATGGCAATTGTCGGCTAATGCGCGCATCTGGTATTTTTCATGTATATTAATCAAATACAGAAATTGGGACAAACACATACCCATGCTAATACATATGACCACACACACACGCACACGCACACACACAATCTCTTACACATATCTCAGTTCTTTCTCTCTAGCTTAGACTTAACTATGTCAGACTCAACTACGTCATCAAAAATGCAGAACAAGGAACAGAAACAGAACTGAGTTAGTTCAGCAAACACAGATCGGTTTCAGGTGTATAGCCGGAGTCTAAATAGTAACTGCACACTCAGCAAGTCAAGGTGAGAATGTGTGAGAGAGAGAGAGAGAAGAGAGAAGAGAGAGTGAGAGGAGAGGAGAGAGAGAGAATAAGGAGAGGAAAGAGAACGGGGGAAGAGAGCAAGAGCGAGAGTGAGAGTGTGAGAGAGGAGAGAGAGCGAGGGAGAAGAGAGGAGAGAGTGAGAGAGAGAAGTGAGGAGAGGGAGAGGGTAATAAAGCGAGAGAAAGAGAGAGAGAGATTCTGCTCCATTTCTCACCAGGTTCATTGGGTTTTCTTTGTGCTTTGTGATGCTTGTCCTACCTTGCAATGTGGATATGTCAGTTCTGCGACCCGTGTAAATTGTTTAAAAGAATGGATGATTGCCATCAACCAGCAGCTGCATTTAGTAACAGTGCTGTGTGTTTGCATGTAATAAATGTGACGTTTTATGTTGACAGCGTGTTATGAGGACTGAAGAGAGAAAGAGAGGGAAATAGAGAGACCAAGAGAGAGAGGGAGGGATATGGAATGGATGGCTACCTTTCGCTTGAGCGATCTTCACTCCTACACAAGCCTCCTCTTCGTCAGGGTTTTGGGTGGGGAAGCAGCTGGGTTTGCCCCCTTTCTCTGCAATGAACAGAAATATTTTCATGACATTTATGGTTCATTCATTCATTCATTTATCATTCTCGATCAGCAAAGAACAAAAAAAATCCCTCAAGCTTTAAATAACAGAGGAACTCCCATGCAGTGAAATCAAGGAGCAGGGAAGGACAAGCACTGAGCCAAGGAGCATTTTTACACTTCATATACATAAGGATCCGCACACATGGAGAGAGTTTAGAAACAAACCAGATGAAAGAAAGAGGGCTTCATCCCTCTCCCTTGGATAATAAAGCAAGATAAGATTCACTACAGAACAGTTTGATTAGGTGTAAGCCTTTGAGAAGGCAAAAGAAATGCAGCTTTGTAAAAAAAAAAAACTGCTATACAAACAGAACATGCAAAGTAAAGTAAAAGTTGATCCCCAGAGATTTCCCTCCTCCACTAATTAATTCTGTGATATGTAGGACAGCATGGCTGGAGAGCTAACCCAGTCTCATAGCAATTTTATGTGCATATAAAATATTAGGGCTGGAGAACCACTTTGGTACACAAACACACCCACACCCACACACACACACAAACAAATGTTTAGTCTCATCTCCAATGTACACAATGCAATCCTAATGAGTTTCCAATTAAAAGTTGACCTGTCGTAAACCAAAGATTATTATGAATGGCGCGTATGTTCAGGATAGATGCTAGCAGCAAGCGAGAGTGTGTGTGTGTTTCTTCTTTTGTCAAACTTCTTTGTATTTCTATTAAAAGTCATGAGTGTTCGTTCATCTCTCCCTCTCTCGCAATTCCAATGCTTTTTCCTGTGTTAATATTAAACACCACCAGTTTCAGATACATGTGGTCCACAGGACTGGGCTTTGCTGTGGCCAAAGCTGTGTGTGTGACCTCTCCAGTTCAGCTAATGACTCATTCAAACAGCTTAACAGAATAATTATATCCCAGAAAAGTTGCCAACAGCGAATAAAACTGTGTAACCAATCTTTGTTATGTCAGTGAGATCATGCTTTGTTGCTTTCGAGCTCCCATTCATAATTAGTCATGTCAGCGTGCTGAGCTTTTCTTTTAACCCCATCATTCTGCCGAATGGGACCTCTGTCCCGACAACGGAGCTGGAATTCGCGAGGTGAGAGGGGGCACTATGACGGTTACCATGGATGTGTGTTGCCATGGCAGCCAGGGACGGAGAGGCATCAGAGGAAAATGTGTGAGGTCGTGGTGATACCCCTGGCTTTAAGAGGCCCAGGGTGAGAGAAACATCACTGTTGACACAAGCATTTACGAGCAGTGTGGTTGAGCTTTAGAAAGCTAAAGGCTTTTTTCTGGCAACCTGAAAAATGTTGTTTTGCATATCAATGCTGTGCTTGCTAGATAAATGAATGTTCATAAAAAATGTGCTGTCAGTGGTCACAACTAAGAGCTTATTGGTTTCACTTCACGCCTATTCACACATACACAGATGTACACATTTACAGGAACAACACAACCCAGTAAATAGTTACACTAGAACTGCATTGTACAAGAGCATAAAGGTAAAAGGGGCATTTGGCAGATGCCCTTATCCAGAGAAACTTACAATCATTAGTTACAGGGACTGTCCCCCACTGAGGGTGAAAATTGGTGCTTGAACCCACGACTGTTGGGTAATGGGCAATTGTGAGCTACACACTAAGCTACTACCACCCAAAGGTGTCCACTTTTAAACGGCATTTGAACTAAACACAATTTAAAACACAGCAAATACAGCTATGAAACATAGACACCCTGAACGATTTATATAACTATGAATTTGCAAAATAATAAGAGACAATGGTGGTAAAAGAGAGTGAACTACCTGTTAGGCTCCTTCTCCACCGTAGATGAGATTCCCTTCTTGGGTTCCTACTCACACGCTTAGTTATCTTGCTTAATTGTGTTCTTTTCTGTTCCTGTGCCATAAGGAAGTCCTGTCTTTAAGTGCAATGTAACTCAATCGCCACTAAAGTGCAGCTATGTTCTTTGTTTAAGCAGTAAAGCTTGATTTAGTGCATGCTTATCTGTGTGTGTGTTCGGTGTGCATGTTTATATGGGTGAGAATGTGTCATACCCTGGGGACCCACCCTCACTGTGCTCTGATGTCACTCTAATAGGAAGGTAGTGTTTAACTGCCACTCACCGTAGAGCACTGCCATGTTAAAGAGACAATATCATGGTAGAGCTTTTTTTTTTTCCTAAAAGTTTTAGAAGCTGTTCAACTTTCAAAATGTCTCATTTATTCCCCTGTCTACACTGTCCAAATATAAAACAAAACTCTTAATTAAACCTGTTTTGTGTAGACTGATTTTGTGATGTCACAAAATACTGAAGTATTTGTATATAATCACGAATTCAGTCTACAGACATAAAACCTATACTGGATCTGAGGAGTGTTTCAGTCTAAAGTGTTGCCACAAGCAGTCCTGGTATTCAATCCCACAACCTTCTGATAAAAGGGGTAACTCCCTTACCTCTATGTCACCAACTACCCCAAATATGTTTGAAGACTAATGGACATACAAAGTTTGAAAATGATGACCACATATACATGAATTATGCTTTTGAAACATAAACCCACACAAACACCACAAATGGATATCAAGGCAAGTAAATAAAACAGAAGGAAAATGTAGTTCAATTGCCCTTTAACTGTCAAACTGTTGTTAGAGGTGCATTTTACTTAAACTGAAAACTGATTAACTTTAGCATATGTTATAGTATTGCAAAAATAGTATTATTAAAAATGTACAGTGACCATTCTTTCATATGTGAAAACACAACAGCACACAGTGTGAACAGCATGAAATTCTTCCTCTGTATTTAATCCATTCACCAGGTGAAGCAGCGGACAGCCAGGAACACAGAACCCGGGGAGCAGTGTGTGGGGACTAAACTGAGTGAGCTCAGCGTAGCCTTGAGTTATTATTAACTCTATGGTCTGCAATTTCCTCTCACGCTGTCTCACCGCAGTAACCATCTTTTAAAGTTCTTTCTTTTGCTATTAATTAAGAAACATATTGTCTGTTTCCCATAAGTGGAATAATTATGACTAGTAATAAATGTACACACTAATCATAGCAGCCCTACTTTATGGCATCACAGGCTTCACATAAATATTATGCTTTTCAGTTGTGAAAACTATGTTTGTCCTTGTGACATTCTTTAAAAATGCTTCCTTTGCTCTGGGCAAAGCATTACTATTTTGGTTATAACAATCTTGAATTTGGTGTATTTTGGTCAGATTTAATTCATGACATAACAGAGCTGGGACCCAAATCTGAATTCAGATTAAATGACCATCTCTGAACTCTCAACCGAACATTTTCTCTCTTACTGTCTAGGCCAAATAAGCCACTACACACACAATCAAATTGTTATCATGCAATAAAAACACAGAATTGCGTGTTAAGCAGTTCAGCTGCAGTAATAAAACACAACCCCCACAGGGCTTATTGTCAGTTATCCTGATGCATCAATAGTTGTATCAGTAGTGTGATGAGTTTCCATATAACTGATTTCCCTTTTTCCTAAAAACGAAAGCATTTATTTTTGTGCCAGTTAAGAATATTCTGCCACTTATTGCTCTAAACACTGAGACTATATTTAACAAGACAAAAATGTTATTAATGTCAGACAACCAAGAGTGCATGTGTATTTTTTTATCTGTTTTTAGTTTTTGGTTCCCTTATGCCTGGGAACACACACTGGCATTCTTATGGAGCCTGGGAACTCCTGACTGAACTTTTCTTGTTGGCCTTAGTCCTTCTAATTCACCACAGCACAGAGAAATGGGCTAAGGTCCAGACAACACAGCACCAGCCTACATACAGAGTTCTACCCAAGACTGTTTTGCATTTTAACCCCTAGAAGACATAAACCTTTTATTCAGTTTAGGGATGGCTCGATACCACAATTTTGACTTCGGTACGATACTAGCAACTCATACCCTGGTATCGATTTAATAGGTTAAAAAAATAGGATATATAGGTGAACTGAAAACAGTGCTTGAAACCCTATGAACAACTGTGTGAAGAAATTGTTACAAAAAAATTATAAAAACTACAATTTTGATTTTAGAAGAAACAAAACTGAAGAGATCTAATTAAAATAAAGTAATCTCTCTATATATTTTCAGTCTTTATCGCAAAGAAAATGTGAATGCAAGCAGAATGCAACAACAACAAAAAAACCCCTACAGAGTAGAGGATACAGGTTGGATTGTGATTTTGGGACTGAATAAAATGGGTTCACATCTACATAT